>WSYH01004891.1:0-48901 GCA_036426205.1 Ascaphus truei | reverse complement strand
TATATATATATATATATATATATATATATATATATATTTTTTTATGAGAGAGATATATTTATATATATATAGATACACACGTATTTAAACTCATGCAGACAGGTAGTTAACCAGACTTTCAAATACACACAGAAATGTATGTGGGAAAAAAACATTTCATTTTGCAGGTGTGTGTATTTACTGATATGGCTGTCTAAGCACTATTTTCACACAGTGCTCTTTGTTATTTTTCTAGAAAACTCAATGTTACTGAAATAAAAGTGTAGGAATGTTTTCACAAACGAGATAAAAAAATGATACATGTTTTTCCCACATTCGCCTATCACTAACCACTAAAGTTAAACCAATTAAAAGGACACATCCAATTGGCGTTTGAAATAAGGAGTAAAAGTAGTTACTTTTGTTGACCTTGAAAACGAAATACAGGAATTTGTTAGCCATTGAGCAGAATCATTTTGATGAGCAAAGAACACAGAACTGCACACATCTTTTGTGCTACTCTGACATGGCTGATGAATTCGTTAACCATATGAATCCCCTCTTAGGTTATAAGTACATGGTTTCAGAAGCAATTTTGAACAGTCGCAGACACAAAGCAAGCACACGCCAAATCTATGATTTGATTCGAGCTAAATATCCTTATTACCAAGACCGTAGGCATGCGCGGAATTTTAATTCCTCAATAAGATTCACTTTATCAACTAATGACTTTTTTGAACGTGTGCAGGATAAGCTAGAACACACCTATGGTTTCTGGAAGATTGCAAAGGAAAAGCATTTTACCCTGAAAGAGGGCACATATATTGTTGCGAAAGGCATATTTATTCCTAATGCCAATAGCAATGGATCCGCTACTACTGTTCCGTGTGAATCGATACCTGCTGCAATATCTGCACCCTCCATTCCTGAAACCCACATTGTACAACAACAAAAGTACTATGATTATGTACCAAGCCTTTCAGCTGAAAATGCATTGGAATGGGAACCCGAAGAAATGAACCTACCTCCCGACCAATTGTTTGAAGAAAGCAGTGGCGATTCCTATGAGCGCTTCATGGAGGAGATGTGTGTCATACTGGATTCAGCGGGTGGGTCAAGCGTGGATGAAAATGCCTTGCATTTCTGGAGCGAGCAGTTGCAGCCAGACGAAGAGTTAATTCTAGAAGAATGGTAAATATAACAACCGTTATGCGTTGACTGTGCGTTTAAATGTTTTTTTTTTTTAACCACCATTTTCCCTTTCAATGCGTGGATACAGCGTAACATTGCAGACTGCATAACATGTAGCGATCACAAAGAAATTGTTGCCGAATACAATATAGTATAACCTGAAAGAGTAGTACACATTGCTGACGGAATAAATATACGTACTTTCCTATCCCTTTAACCATATTAGCAACATTTTAACATAACTCTAACACATACCTGTTTTGTTATCATGCAACATTTAAAAGCGGGTCCCCCACGTATGACGTGGGACCCTTGTCATGGCCCAAGGCGTCCTTAAAAAGGATTACGGATGTAAGTCCCGCCCCCAAGCGACGTGCGCGCCTCAAAGCCTATTGGCTGTCATGTTTTGTTATAGTAACGGTAACTGCAGTGTGTCATGTGTGCGGCTCAGTGTTTGTAGGCGTCAACTGGGCGTTAGCCGAATGTTAATTGAGTGGGAGGAGTGTTAGCGTGCGTTTCACGCTGGTTTAACATGACGTCACACGTATTGCATTTGCGCATTGTGTTATCGGCCGTCCTTTCTGTCCAAACACGTCTGTTTAAAAAGAATACAGATGTACTCGTTTAGAACGAATGTAGTTTTGTATTCATTGTATTTGAAATAAAGATTTTATGTTTAATGGTATTTTCAAGATGTATTGAACGCACAACGTACGCTTTGTTTTGCGCATGCGCTAACAGTTAGTGCAGCCAAGCGTGAAGTGCGTGCGCACACTAAGATGTGCGCGCACATTTTTCAGTATACAGGCAACGTTCACATCATATACATAGTTATGCCTGCTACAAATTTAAAGAAACATTACATACTGATGTACACTTGTACTTCTAACATATAAGTGAGTGACGTGTGTATGTACACAATCATATAGAGCTGTGTAATGCGTTGTCACGGATACATATATAGTAAGGTGCCATATTTGACCATCATGTGTTTGCTGTATTTCAGAGATGTCGGGGAAGATACAATCGGATCAATGTATGATTTCAGAAGAGTCTACCTTTATATGAGATGATTGTGAGGAGGAGCCACAGACTACTATACTACATATGGAACTAATTTTATATTGCTTGCAGCGCTTATTAACAAACAATTAAAAATGTGATACCCTTATGCCTATATTGCATAAGCACTTAATTAACATAATGATGTTGCAAAATAGTGCCTCATGAATTTTTATTGAGTGTTCTTTAATGACTACTATCATTTTATGGCATGGTGTGTTTTATATATAACAACCATTCCCACTCTGCTAACACATTTGTGAATTCTATTGTGTAATGGAACGTATGACTGTCGAAACTATGTAACAATAATAATAATAATTATAATATGAGCATGTTCATGTATAGCGCTGCTAGTTGTACACAGCGCTTTACAGACACATTTTTCAGGCTGAGGTCCCTGGCCCGTGGAACTTACAATTTATTTTTTGCCGCCTGAGGCACAGGGAGATAAAGTGACTTGCCCAAGGTCACAAGGAGCCGACACCGGGAATTGAACCAGACTCCCCTGCTTCAAAATCTCAGTGCCAGTGTGTGTCTTTACTCACTGAGCCACTCCTTCTCCCAATGTAAAGGACACTTACAACCAACTAGCCATTTCTTGTTAAAAATCTCTTGTTACATGGGTATGTTGATAAAATGGTTTGGGACAGTAGCAAATAATGTTATTGGCCAGATGTTGTGGTCCCCTACAATGCATGATGTTCTGATTATGACATCAACATCATGTAATGAAGTACGTTTCTGTGTATATTTCATTAACCTAACTAACTATAGTTTACTGTGTTTATTAAACATTCTAAAAATACATAGTATAGTCAATATGATGATATAAGCTACCATAATAAAGCTGGTGTTATCATTTGTCGGTGTTATACATGGATCCTACACAAATTGATACAGACACAAACAGTTGTGTTACAAAGTGTGTCTATGCTAATGTGCACGTGATTGACGTTACAATTGTGAGAATACTTGATAATTAACATCATGATAATGATGAAGTGACGTGATTTATATTCCATAAATATTACCAACATTGTCATATTGGTAAATTATAAATGCTAAATGACAGTAACATTAGCGACAAATTTGTCTTCTCTGTTAACAGTTTAACACTTGGTACATGTAGGACACATCCACACACGTGTGACTTATACATACACATGTCACAAATTTAAATTAATGTTGACTATTAATTCCTAGCATTACAAAACACCAACATTGCTAAATATAAGATGTAGTACGCATTGTTGTGATTGCAGGCATTCATGCATGGAGTTTTATGATCAGTCAATTTCATCCGTGATGAATGATCTCCCGTGAGTAAAGAAATAACTACAGTTATCCCCTTGTCTCCAAACACCTCTATATTACATTAATGGAATTTATAAGGAAACATACATAAAATGTGATGAAATGTGAGTAATCATTTTCTAATACAATGCACATGAAAGCTCAAGAGTAGCTAAATGCATATACATGATACAGAAAGTACATGTATGTTACATTTGTGTTAAAACCAATATGTAGGGTTTTTACTTCAAATAATTATAGGAAGATTGAGGTAGGCACATCTTATGAGAGATGTCAGCAAATATACATACCATGATCAGTCATACTGGAGATATACCTATAATGCAAAGGAACAATATATAAATTGCAAACATTGACATGCCATTTTCAGTACCGTAAACAACACAGCAAAGTGTGTATTTGGTGTTAAATGTGCAACACCATGTATATTTCATGACATTCAAAATGTAAATCAGGCTGGTGTACACATCATATGGATGTACATGTTACACTGCACCAATAACATTGTATGTAAGCATACTAGAAGCATGAATGAGTATGGGCATAATATGTGTATTGTGTTAGCATAAGGAACAACACAATGCTAAAATATTAGTGCTTTGTTACCCCAGTTGTATTCACATACACACAACTAAAGTAAAATTGAAGAGGGATTATATAACCTGTGCAACAATAACATACCGGTGCCACATCCCTTTGTGCACACAGCAGAGAGAAGAAAGGTGTGCAACCCATATTCATCTGTGTCCTACCAGAAGGGTATATAAAAAAACATTATTGTTAAGATAACATAATGTAAGTATAAAAGTAGAACTTGGAACATATATGTTTTTACTTACAAGAAAAAAATGAATTGATGAGATTCTGGCGTGTCTGGCCACCACTGGCTGTTTGTTCATTTTCAGCAGCTACATGGGTGGGATGCTCGTCTACCAAAGGCTCAGCTAGGTCTGACTGTACATTGTGCCTGATTGCAACATTGTGCAAAATGCAACAGGCAAGGATAATATCAGACACTTTTTGAGGCTTGTATAGAAGAGCCCCACCAGTTCTGTCCAGACACCTAAATCTGGTCTTGAGTAGGCCAAATGTCCTCTCTATAACAGATCTTGTAGATATATGGGCTGCATTGTACCTGTCCTCTGCTTCAGTTTGAGGGTTTAGCACCGGAGTCAAGAGCCACGGCCTAATTCCGTATCCTGAGTCACCTATAATGAATGGAGCACACATAAGCTGACATTAGTGATCAAATTGTACAATGCCAACATTCCTAAATAAAAAAGTGTTTTGTGTTAGAACATGTAAATGTGTACTCACCCAGCAGCCAACCATGTTCAAAATGTCCCTCTTCGAACGCATGGAAGACTGAAGAGTTCCTCAGGATAGAGGAATCGTGACTGGAACCAGGGAATTTGGGTACCACATGCATTATCCTCATCGTCGCATCACATACCACCTGTACATTGAGTGAATGGTAGTGCTTACGATTGCGGTACACATGCTCACTCTGACTAGGTGCAATCAAAGCAACATGTGTGCAATCGATTGCACCCAGCACACATGGTATCCCTGCTATATTATAAAAGCCAGTCCTGACTTCCAGCCACTCTGTCGCCTCTGTAGGAAAATGAATATAATTCCTAGCGCGTCTATTGAGTGCATAGAGAAACTGGGTCAAGGCCCGCGAGAATGTAGATTGCGAGACCCCGCCCACTATGCCCACAGTTGTCTGGTATGACGCGGAAGCAAGATAATGTAATGAGCACAGCATTTTAACAAGCCCAGGGACTGCACGACCTCTGGCTGTGAAAAAATCTAAATCTCCCCTTATCTCCTGATAAAGAGCTAAGATTGCTGCTGAACTCAAACGATAGCGACTTACAATCTCCTCCTCACTCATCCCATCTAACAGGGTTCTCTCCCTGTACAGACGCGGACGAGGCACAACTTGTCTCCTCTGTCTTCTCCTCTGATCTCCTGTCCCTCGGCCTGTCCCTCTCCCTGTCCCTGTCGTATCCGCGTGACTGTCCCTGTCACTGTCCCTCGGTGTGTCCCTCCCTTGCCCTATATGATTCTCTTCATCATCAAGCATGTCATAGAAAAGAATGTTCCTCCGTCTCCTAAACAATCTCAACATTTTGAAATGAGTAGCTGTGAATGATCAGGTAATGGGCGTCCTTTAAATAGGTATGTGATGATGTCAGGTGACATAGTAAAATGCAAGGTGTTACATTAACATAATAAAGTACTTCTGTGGCAAGCTGTGTGCAGTTCTTGTTATAAGTATTTGTTGTGTGTATTCTGCAGGGAATGATGATATTTGGCAATGATGTGACGTGAACCTTTGTAGAAACATTGCTTGCAAATAAATAGTTGCATGTGCAATGCATGTAACACTTGTGAACGCAACAGTCAGTCATGTAATTAGGCAAAAAGGCTGAGATTGACGTGGGAAAAGTTTTGTGTAACATGTGTAATTAGGCATGTTATTGTGACATGTTGACAACAATGAATAGTCGTGTGCATATGCATGCATTTGTGTAATGAGGATAGTTGCTATAGAATGAGTTTACAAGGTGTCCCAATGCTGAATTACTGTACATGTGTGTATAAGTTAGGTTGAAGTGCTTGTAATGCTACGGTTACAATGTAAACATGCAATGTGATTGAGCGTCCAATAAGTGACGTCATGAAAATAGGGAGGACCCAAAACTATATGTAAACATGAGAAGACAGATGTACATGAACGTTTAAAGATGCGTGACACATTACAAGCATTGTGTAATGTAAAGGAAGATGAATATACGGTGCATGTGTGACATGTGTGACATGTGTAACATCATGTAAATAATTGTCGCTCAGTTCAGTAAAATGTGTGATATGATGTGAGGTTCTCCTTTAAGAGTTGAGTATAGTATTTTCCCTTGGCACATCATCACATGATGAGTAATGTGACCCGCAAATGCTGCAAACATGTAAAAGTATAATGTTATGCAAATAATACACGTCAGCTGTGACACAATGCAGGGAATGCCCCCACACTGTAATGCAAATGACGTTTGTATTGTGAGCAATGAAACGTAAACAGTACTATACTGTTATACGTCCCCGCTCCATTGACTCCATTGATGTACAGAAGATTTTTTTTTTCTAAGTGCCGTTCCGGCAGCCTTAGCGATCGTTCTCCCCTCCAAACTGCCAACTTTAGTTGGCGGGAGAAATTGGCCATAACATCTCAATTTCGTAGTGCCGATCAGGCCCGATAAGCTGTTTTTTTTTGTTGAATCCAGCCGATTTAAAAAAGTGGCGATCAGTGGCGAAAACAGGCTTATCGGCAGCCGACTGGCCATAACAAAATAATCGGCTCCGAAACCTGGCGAAATCAAGCACTTATCGGCGCTTACTGAATCTCAAACCCAATTTTGCCTATAAAATGCCGATAAATCCCTTATCAACACTTACTGCATGAGGCCCTTAGTGTGTATTGAAATAGTATAATTTACGTATGTGTGAATGCAGTAAAAATTAGTATAAATTTAGTGTTTGTGATAATGTTGTGATATAAAAATAAAAAAATAGATATGTTGATTACAGTACATTCCAGATATATGTATGTACCACATTGATTCTTCCTGTCCTTATACACACACATGATGAACCAATATACAAATAAATGTAGAAGGGTTATCAAAAACATGCTGTACTCAAAATAACAGTTCTCCATAAATACACACTACAATACAATTAATTTCCTTTCATAATCCTAACTGATATTACAATCAAAAAGATCAAATGCCAATGAAAAACTTCAAATCACAATCAACACATTGCATTTACATTGTATATATGATGCATACAATCTATGCACCATATACATTCTGCAAATGAATGTTAACAATAACATTGCAAGCAAACTACAGATAACTCCAAACAAATATACTAGTGGGTGAGGGTGGTTAGGCCTCACGGGGTGGGGGGTTACTGTGGGAGGGTATGTAGGCATCCCGAGTGGTGGGTGAGGGTTAACCCCTTAATGACTGTAGTGGTTAATAACCGATATGGTGATTAAGGGGTTAGGGGACATTACTTTGGATGTTTTCATTGTTGTGTCTGTTTTGCAGCAGCGGAGGGGGCATGGGCAGGATGAAGATGAGGATGGCCTTCATCGTGGCAACCGGTAATGGGTAAGTGCTATATGTATTTAATGTATGTATTGCTGTTTATGTATTTAAAATGGGCACATTCACTATTATCCCTTTGTGGATAATAGTAATTGTGGCCATAACTATACTGTATATACTGGGGGTTAAGTGCACCCGCAACCCCCCCGCAAGCCCTAAACTCACACCAAGGGCCAAATACCCCCTTCACCCACACCCGCTACCCACAATAAAGCTGGCACGGTGGGTTAACCCCTTAATTGCCTTAGTGGTTACCCGCTAAGGTAATGAAGTTGCCTGTACATACATTTTTCCTGCCTCGGATGCATGCCAAGGGGCCTCCGGTGCTGGTATTAATGGTATCAGCTCTGGAGCCCCCCGGCATCAATCCCAGCCAGGAAAAGGCCCCTATCGCCGCTCAGCTCCAGCTTCTTGCCAACTTTTTTTGGCAGAGCTATTTGGAGAACATCTCTCCATTTTATTGGCACGATCAGCAGCGAGATGTTGATCGGGGCTACCTGCATACGGCGGGTTTTAAAACTGGCGAGATATTGCTTCTCGCCACCCGCGCGGCGAGTTTTTAAAACACAAAAAAAAACCTGGCGGTTTTTCCTCATCTCGCCAGTTTCTCGCCATTTACTGAATTGCTGTAGGCATATTTGGCGAAAACCTGACGAGATAGGGCTTCTCGCTGCTCTCTGCATAGGCCCCTTAGTCTCTACTGGGCAGGCTTTCCTAGATTCAAAAATGAAGCCGGCTGCTCCGCTATTCGCAACAAAGCAACTTTGAAAAATCAGCCCGCGCTTCACCGACTCAAGCCACAGAATAGTCTGGTTCTCTGCCTCGGCCATCTCCCTCCACTGTTCTATCTTCAGCATGGAAGTAGGAGGAGCGACCAATCAGAGCATGGGGATTCCCTTCTACTAGCCAATAGAAATAGGGGCTCGTCTCTTGGCTGATGTCAGAGGAGGAGGCAAGCCAGGCAAGCGTGAAATATGAATTATCCAATGGGAAATGCACCTATGAGCTGCATATTCCCCCAGCAAACCCATTGCCAACTACTGGGCAGGCTCCACCAGGTCTGGCAGTCTCAAATGCTGTCACCACAGGGTGCCCTTTGCATTCCGGACCTAGCAAATCGCCCTTCTCTTTTCACCAAACGGTTTTGTTACCTCTGGACATCCTCTGTCCTTTGAACTTCATTGTCTATGTTGACATCCCGGCACCTATGTGAATGCCCGGGCTGACTGCATACACATTTATACAGTATGCACAAAACATTCATATACATGTTTTAATAAAGTATATGTTTTGGGGAACCTTATACCTATGTGAGAAATGGTTCAGGGATACTTGGGCTCGAAAACCAGGATACTGGGGGACACTGTGTAGCCCCAGTGTAATTCACCTCGCATACCCGCAAATCATGCCTTGCAGATCGGGGAGAATTATGGGACTACCGCTAACTTTGTCCCCCGAACTCCTGCAAACAAGATAACTGCATTTCGACCCAAATACCCCACCTAAAACTTACACTCTCTAAGTTTTATGTCTCTGGGGCAAGGGGAACAGGTAAAGACCAAAACTGGTCAGGTTTTCCCTATACTTTACATGAAACTTCCATACACAGATCACACACAATTTGTGGGTAAAATACCAATACTATCGGCTACATTTAATACACTTTTTAAGTCTAGTTGCACCCCAATATCCACCCTTAAACTCCCATTCACAAAGTCCCTGTTCTGTTGCTATCTCCTAACCAGGGACCAAACTACACATGGCATACCTAGCTATAGAGCTTACAGGGGACTGTAAATTGGGAACAGAAATACAGGGACACATATCAGAGTGAATTACTAGACCCAAGAGCTGACACTTCAGCCCTTAGCACACATTTTTAGGGGCAGACATATACAGTTGTGTGAAAAAGAAAGTACACTCTCTTTGAATTCTATGGTTTTACATATCAGGACATAATAACAATTATCTGTTCCTTAGCAGGTCTTAAAATTAGGTAAATGCAACCTCAGATGAACAACAACACATGACATATTACACCGTGTCATGATTTATTTACCAAAAATAAAGCCAAAATGGAGAAGTTATTTGTGAAAAACTAAGTACACCCTTACTGCTTCCATAGGAATTAAGATGCTAAGTAGCAGACAGGTGCTGCTAATCAAATGCCCTTGATTAATTGATCATCAGCAAGTGTGACCACCTCTATAAAAGCCAAAGTTTTAGCAGTTTGCTGGTCTGGAGCATTCAGGTGTGTGTTAACACAATGCCAAGGAGGAAAGACATCAGCAATGATCTTAGAGAAGCAATTGTTGCTGCCCATCAATCTGGGGTGGTTATAAGGCCATTTCCAAACAATTTAAAGTCCATCATTCTACAGTGAGAAAGATTATTCAAAAGTGGAAAACATTCAAGACAGTTGCCAATCTTCCCAGGAGTGGACGTCCCAGCAAATTCACCCAGAGGTCAGACCGTGCAATGCTCAGAAAAATTGCAAAAAACCCAAGAGTTACATCTCAGAATCTACAGGCCTCAGTTAGCATGTTAAATGTTAAAGTTCATGACAGTACAATTAGAAAAAGACTGAACAAGTATGGTTTGTTTGAAAGGGTTGCCAGGAGAAAGCCTCTTCTCTCTAAAAAGAACATGACAGCATGGCTTAGGTTTGCAAAGTTGCATCTGAACAAACCACAAGACTTCTGGAACAATGTCCTTTGGACAGACGAGACCAAAGTGGAGATGTTTGGCCATAATGCTCAGCGCCATGTTTGGCGAAAACCAAACACAGCATATCAGCACAAACACCTCATACCAACTGTCAAGCACGGTGGTGGAGGGGTGTGATTTGGGCTTGTTTTGCAGCCACAGGACCTGGGATCCTTGCAGTCATTGAGTCGACCATGAACTCCTCTGCATATCAAAGTATTCTATAGTCAAATGTGAGACCATCTCTTCGACAGCTAAAGCATGGCTGAAATTGGGTCATGCAACAGGACAATGATCCCAAGCACAGCAGCAAATCTACAACAGATAGGCTGAAAAAGAAAAGAATCAAGGTGTTGCAATGGCCCAGTCAAAGTCCAGACCTTAATCCGATTGAAATGCTGTGGCTGGACCTTAAGAGCGCTGTGAATAAACAAATGCCCACAAACCTCAATGAACTGAAGCAACGTTGTAAAGAAGAGTGGGCCAAAATTCCTCCACAACGATGTGAGAGACTGATAAAGTCATACAGAAAACGATTACTTCAAGTTATTGCTGCTAAAGGTGGTTCTACTGTACAAGCTATTGAATCATAAGGTATACTTAGTTTTCACACATGGCTTCTCCATTTTGGCTTTATTTTTGTTAAATAAATCATGACACGGTGTAATATGTCATGTGTTGTTGTTCATCTGAGGTTGTATTTACCTAATTTTAAGACCTGCTAAGGAAGAGATGGTTATTATGTCCTGATATGTAAAACCATATAATTCAAAGAGGGTGTACTTTCTTTTTCACACCACTGTATATATTTAAAAACAACACACAGTATAATACATCAATTAGAAATACAACGTACAAAATACTATAAATAAAATGTAAAAAATAAATATGATAGCTAAGCCAGCATAAACCACAGTGATATGGCACAAAACATATTGACAAACTAAGTGAAGTAGAAAGGGTGGTGGTGAGCTGAGTCTGGGGCAGATGACCGACGGGAAAGAATGGTCCCTAGAGATAGATCACCGTTGACGGATGATCGCGCGCGCTCACACCGATCCCGTCTCCTAAACATACAGGCAGATCAACAAAAGAATGGCTGCAGAAGAAGAAATTCCACATTTTAGAATGGCCTAATCAAAGTCTGGACCTAAACCCCATCGAAATGTTGTGGCAGAACCTGAAGCGAGTTGTCCATGCAAAGAAGCCCTCAAATGTCACTGAATTAAAGCGTTTCTGTAAGGAAAAATGGACTCATATTCCTCAAATCCGAGGTGACAGACTAACCAGCAGTTACAGGAAACGCTTAGTTGAAGTCATTGCTGTTCAAGGGAGTGCCACCAGGTACTGAATTTAAAGGTTCACATATTTTTTAACACACGGATATTGAATGTTGAATCATGTGTGGATAAATAAATGTTGAAAAAGTATCATGTTTTTTTGTCATTTGTTTGATCAGGTTATTTGTATCTATTATTTGGACTTAGATTAAGATCTACAGTAATAACATTTAAGGTTTGAAATATGTGAAAATCCTAAGGGGTTCACAAACTTTTTCTCACTACTGTAAGTGCAAACACACCCAGTGTACTTGACTACTTTAAGTCAGAAAATACTGATTTTACTAATAAGTGAATTAGTGAAAAATTAATAAAAAAGAATAATGATAGTAATACTAGTGAATATAATTAGTGATAAAACAAGTGATTTGAAAGTAAATGCAATCAATATAAAAGTGAATGTGCATAAAGTAACACACTGATACTGCTGCTCAAACCCTTCTAGAACAGTTTCTTGAGTTCTTCTGAATTCAAACTTTCTCCAACATAGGGGAGTGCTGTATGAAGCCAAAAATAACAAATAGAGGCACAAAATAAAGTAATATATTCTTCAATAAGATGGGAATTCTGTAGGCAAGTAGGGACTACAACTTACATTTTCCTTATTAATAAAAAGCTAATTAAATTTGGGGCGACTTCTTTGGGGCGACTTCTGATTTGGTCTGGTAGTCAGCTAAGCTTTTGGGACAACAAAGAAGGAATGTGATAGTGGAAATGGTATGTGCAAAAAGTATCTTTATAAATTAATTAAATCAATGAAATCTTATAGAATTTGCACTCACATGCTGCCCATTCTTTAAAGCCTGTACCAGACTGCCCTTCATTCCTTGGTAGGTTTCCTGGTCTACTCCTGGACACTTACTCCCTCCTCCTCTTTGTCAGGAACGTCCCTGACAGGGTCTGGAAATTCTTGCTCCCAGCCTGCAGCTCCCCCATTCGGTCACCAGGATTACTACTCCTCGTGCTGTCAACAGTGGCAGATTTCAAATTAGGCCCGGCCCTTGGGTGGCAAAATTTTGGGGCGGCAAAAATGTCCACCCCAATTTACTTTTGCCGCTCTCCCGGGCCTATCGGGCCTTATGGAAAATCACTTAGCTGTTGCGACCGCCTCTTTACCTGTCGCCCTCTTTCTCTTTATGAACCACAGCATCAAATGATGCCATGGACATCACCGACGTGACATCGCAGCGTCAAATGACGTCATGACGTCACATTACCATGGCAACGCGACACCCTGAGACGTCACGTTGGTCATATGATGCTGCAGTTCAGAAGGAGGAGGGGGTGGCAGCAAGGAGGCGGCAGCAACAGCTAAGTGCCTAGGGGCGATGAATTTTCAAAACCACCTCTGGCTGTCAAGGAACTTCCAAGACTCTGAAACCTGATCCCCTGTATCAGTCTTCTATCGCTCAGCATACCTATTTAAACCTGCCCTTTCTGTTCATTCAGTGCTTTCTATACTGGTCCTTCCTGTACCTGATCCCATCCTGTTCCCTTTGCTGGACTTCTGCTTGTGATCCTGACTACACCTCTTGCTTCCTGCCCTGTGTAAGGAATATGGTGTCTAAGCGCCGTCAGCGCGACCATTACTCACCTCCCGTCGGTACTCAGGCGTATAAGCGTCTGCAGCGCAATTCCCACATACCTCCGTTGTCTGCCACTGGCACTCTGGCTCCTCGCCATCACAGGATTGCACCAACCGAAGAGGTGCCTGTTGAACCGCAGCCTCTGCGTGTGTCTCCAGCTCCGCACTCTATGCGCACACGTGCATCTGTCTCTGACCCCATGCGCATACGCGCGTCAGTCACCGAATCCACGCACACACGCACGCCAGCCCCAGATGTTTTGTGCATGCATTCCCAGCTTACAGAGCACACGCCTAACAGTGCACTTTTAACCACTGCTCCTGCAGTGAGGCGTCGCCCCCAAGCATCACACAGTTCCATGCAAATCAATGATTATACTCAGCTGGGCTGTAACACCTCCCTCCTATCAGGGAGGTCTCCTTGCAGTCCTCCAGGCCTGCCCCCTTTTCCCATTGGCCTGCCCAGCCTTATTATGCCTGTGCTTCCCATCACTCGTCGCTCGACATCGTTCTGTATGGAAGCATTTGACTACTCTCTCAGTGACTCCTCAGGTATTGACGCGGATTGGACGACTACCCCCTCTGGCTCTCGACTTCGGCTCTACTTGGACTTCGTGACTTCTGGCATCCCTGAAACACGGCTTATACCTTTGACCATTCAGCAACTCTCCAATCCCTGATCTTGGCAACGGCAAGAACTACCTGTCTTCCTTACTATACCTGGCCTGGCAACACTAACACCACACTCCAGACGCGCTCCCTTTGCTGCAGGTGCGTGTATCCCTATGTCCCACCTCAGCACGGGACGGGTCTGGTCTGTTGGTAGCACCGGCGTAACATTATGTCGAGCCCACAAAACGCAGACCAGACTGAATTAGGTATGATTTCCACGAATCTGCTTCAGCTGAATCAAGTCATGGCCGATCAAATTATGGCGCTAAAACAACAACTAGCCGCACTGTCGGTTCAGGTTCCGGACGCCTCTGCGCCCACAACCTCCACTCAGGTTGCCGGGGTAACTACCACATGCTCCTCCGATATGAGGATTCCTAACCCCAAACCTTACGCAGGTGAATCTCAAGATTTTCGGGGCTTCATTAATCAATGTGAGGTACAGTTTGAAATGGCCCCTCACCAGTTTTCTACTGGCCGAAAGAAGGTGGCCTACATTTATAATCTGTTGACGGGTAGCGCACTGGCTTGGGCCTCCCCCATCTGGGAGCTGCGAGATGACCTTACCCAGAATTACTCAGCCTTCAAGACGGAATTCAGGCAAGTGTATGATTCCCCCGCACGTCGGGAGGTGGCGTCTTCATCTCTTTTACAGATTACTCAAGGGCGAAGACTGGTGACTGAATACGCCATAAAGTTCCGGACCCTTGCAGCAGAGACCAACTGGGAACAGGAGGCCTACGTCGCCGTATTCTGGCAAGGACTGTCAGACAGCATCAAGGATGTACTTGCTCTCCAACCCAGGCCAGGTCTTTTGGAGGATCTCATCACTCTGGCGATTAGAGTGGACCAACGTATTCAGGTACGCCGCACGGAGCGCCAGCGCACTCGCTCGGTAACCTCTTCGTCTCTCTCTCTCAGCACTACTACAGTCCCCAGGTCCACTACACCGCCCCGTCCTTCCTTGGACTCGTCCGAACCGATGCAGTTGGGGGTTAAACGGGTTCGCACACCAATACGGCAATTCCGCCGCGCCGGGGAATTGTGCTATTATTGCGGACCTGCAAAAACAACTGACCCAAGAATGTCCTCCATCTCTGGAAAACGGGAACACCCAGTGAGTATGAAGGGGCTCTTCATGGGTGTTATGTCTCCTCGTCCCCTTCCCGAAAAAGGATTCCCTAAGAAACTCACTATACCCGTGTGCCTCTCAGGCCATAAGTTCCGCGTCTCCACAATAGACTTCATAGACTCCGGAGCTGGAGGCAATTTCGTGGATCAAGAGTTTGCCAAACACTACCAGATACCGCTCGTGGAGAAAAAGATCCCCATCGCCTTGGTCGGAATTGATGGGTATCCACTCACGCCGGCATTTATCTCATTAGAGACGGTTCCGGTTGTACTTTCCTCTGATAATCACAAGGAAACCCTGTCCCTCGACGTAATTCAGGCTCCTGGAACACTCATAACCCTGGGATTACCATGGTTGCAACTACACAACCCACGGATCAATTGGGCATCCACCAACCCCATCACTTGGGAACCAAGGTCAGGCGAACCACAGAGACTCCTAGCGAATACCACCGTTCCTGAGACGAACCTCCCTACGGTTTATCACCAGTTTCTGGACGTATTTAATAAGGTACAATCTGACCTTCTACCCCCACACAGGTCATATGACTGTCCTATTGACCTTATTCCTGGTTACACATTACCTAAGTCCAAGACTTATCCTCTGTCTCTCCCCGAAACTAAGGCTATGGACGAGTACATCCAGGAGAACCTGAAGAAAGGTTTTATTCGTCCATCTACTTCACCAGCTGGAGCAGGGTTCTTCTTCGTTAAGAAGAAGGATGGTACTTTAAGACCTTGTATTGATTATAGAGGGTTTAACCGCATCACCGTAAAGAATCGCTACCCACTCCCCCTTATCACTGAACTTTTTGATAGGTTACAAGGTGCCAAAGTCTTCTCCAAGCTGGACCTCAGGGGAGCTTATAATCTTGTACGCATACGTCAAGGAGACGAATGGAAAACGGCCCTCAACACGCGAAGTGGCCACTACGAATACCTTGTGATGCCTTTCGGACTGTGTAATGCTCCAGCCGTTTTTCATGATTTCATTAACGATGTCTTCCGCAAAGTACTCAACGACTTTGTCATAGTCTATCTGGATGATATCCTGATTTTTTCAAAGGATTTACAGGACCACATCTTTCATACATCTTACGTGCTCTCTCGCCTTCGTGAACATCGATTATATGCCAAGATGGAGAAATGTACCTTCCATCAGACTTCAACCCAGTTTCTAGGCTACATTATTTCCAGCGATGGTTTCATGATGGATCCGGACAAATTAAAAGCCGTTACTAACTGGCCTAGACCCGACTCTCTTAAATCCGTTCAGCGCTTCCTGGGATTTGCGAACTACTACCGCAAGTTTATCCGTGATTTCTCCAGAATTGTTGCACCTATCACAGCCCTTACGAAGAAGGGGGCCGATCCATTGGTTTGGTCACCAGAGGCCAATACCGCCTTCAACACACTTAAGGAGGCTTTTGTGTCCGCACCGGTTCTCCATCACCCCAACACTGATCTCCCTTTCGTGTTGGAGGTGGACGCCTCTGATTCAGGCGCCGGTGCCATTCTATCCCAGAGACCTTCACCCCAAGAAAAATTGCATCCTGCGCATTCTTTTCGAAGAAATTTACCTCAGCGGAGAGGAACTACGACGTGGGGAACAGAGAGTTACTGGCCGTTAAAATGGCACTTCAAGAATGGAGGCATCTCCTGGAAGGGTCGAGGGAACTGTTCACCATCCTCACAGACGATAAGAATTTATTATATATAGAGAACGCTCGCCGTCTGGGTCCACGGCAAGCCCGCTGGTCTTTGTTTTTTTCCAGATTTAATTTCCAACTGTCATATATTCCTGGGACTAAAAATGTCAAAGCCGATGCTCTCTCAAGACAACATTCTTCCGAAGAGAGACCAGAAGATTCCATGGAGACCATTTTACCTCACGAGAAGATTTTTGCCGCATCTTCCTTCAGAAGCTTTGACAAGATCGTCAAGTCACAAAGGTCCATTCCAAAGAACCTGAAGGTCCCCAGGGGCAAGCTCTTCGTGAGACCTAATTTCATACCTGAGGTTCTGGATTGGGGACATGCCTCGAGAGCAGCTGGTCATCCTGGCTACAAAAAGACTTTGGACCTTATACGTCGCAACTTTTGGTGGCCCAAGATGTCCAAAGACATTTTCGAATATACGCACGCTTGTCCGGTCTGTGCGCAAAACAAGACAATTCATCAAAGGCCCCACGGTCTTCTCCTTCCTCTGCCCATCCCAGAACGTCCATGGTCACACATATCAATGGATTTTATTGTGGAGTTGCCAAAGTCCAAAGGGATGAATACGATTTTTGTGGTGGTGGATCGTTTTTCAAAGATGGCTCACTTTATTCCGCTCAAAGGACTTCCCACCTCACCCGCCCTTGCTGATATCTTCACTGATCACATCTTTCGCATTCATGGTATTCCTTCGTCCATCGTGTCTGACAGAGGGTCACAGTTCGTTTCCAGATTTTGGAGAACTTTTACCAAAAGACTAAGGATCTCTTCTTCTTTTTCCTCAGCTTACCATCCTCAGTCCAATGGTCAAACAGAAAGGGTCAATCAGTCCCTGGAAAAATACCTGAGGTGTTTCATTTCCAATTCTCAGGATGATTGGGCACAACTTTTGCCATGGGTCGAATATGCTTTTAACTCCGCTACCAACGAGTCCACCCAAGAGTCGCCATTTTTCATCAATTACGGTTTTCATCCCCCATGTCTTCCCATCTCCAACATTCCTTCCAGAGTTCCAGCTGTAGACGACCGTGTCACATCTCTGCAATCAGCATGGTCCAAGATTCAGTCTGCTCTTCTTACCGCCTCTCAACGGGCCAAACATCAGGCGAATCGCCACCTCCGTCCGGCACCCAGATACAATCCAGGGGATATGGTATGGCTGTCCTCAAGAAACATTTATTTGAAGGTGAGAAAGGGAAAAGGGGAAACACAAAATGGATGTGCCCCCTAAAAGAATTCACTTAAATGCACACCAACAAAGTGTAAAAATTTACTTTTAATAAATTTACTTAAAACATATATTACCAAAGTAATGTGTGATGTGAATTAAAAATGTATTAAATCAACGCTATCAGGCATCCGTAGCCTCAATTATAGAGTCATACTATCCCAGTTGACCACTCAATATTTGTGGGATATAGAGGACGGAGGATGCTATGAGTCAGGGTATTAACCCCTCTGGAGCAACGGTGAGACCAGATGGTGAAAAGTATATAAATATTCACAAGTGAGTGGCCAACGGATTAAATATCCAGCTTTCCTGCTAGATTTACATCACTATGCACTTCAATACAAGATTAATAGTGTGTTGGAATGAGAGTGCTAAAGTGGTAGAGCTGGCACATACATTGATAATGATGGTAAATTCACTGTATCATGAAACTGCCACACACAGCAGTACTGGGGTGAATTCACAGCAATAGACTGTGAAAACTCCTCACATGGAGAGCAAGGAATGCAGGCACACTGACTGAAAATAAATCAATAAATAACTAACTACTAGGGTCTACACAGTTAGGACCAGGAGACTGCAGACACTACATTAAAACAGTTCCCAAGTAGGAGACTGACAACATTGCGCGTCCAACGCGCGTTTCCCTCCAGCAAAGGAGCTTCTTCAGGGACAAATTTTTGCCATGGGTCGAATATGCTTTTAACTCCGCTACCAACGAGTCCACCCGAGAGTCGCCATTTTTCATCAATTATGGTTTTCATCCCCCATGTCTTCCCATCTCCAACATTCCTTCCGGAGTTCCAGCTGTAGACGACCGTGTCACATCTCTGCAATCAGCATGGTCCAAGATTCAGTCTGCTCTTCTTACCGCCTCTCAACGGGCCAAACATCAGGCGAATCGCCACCTCCGTCCGGCACCCAGATACAATCCAGGGGATATGGTATGGCTGTCCTCAAGAAACATTTATTTGAAGGTACCTTCCCCAAAATTGGCGCCGAGGTTCCTGGGCCCTTTTCCGATAATTGAACAGATTAATCCGGTAGCATTCCGGCTTCAACTTCCCGACAGCATGAAAATACCAAACGTGTTTCACACATCTCTACTTAAGCCATTCGTTTCCAGTCATTTCTTCCCCAACCATAACCGTAGGCCTGATCCGGTTATTACCCAGAATAGGGAAGAATATGAGGTCCAGTCCCTGCTCGATTCTCGCATATCCAGGGGTCAACTGCAGTTCCTCGTGCACTGGAAGGGTTTCGGCCCAGAAGAAAGGTCTTGGGTTCCACTTCGTGATATCCACTCTCCGGTTCTTCTGAAGACTTTCAGGAAGAAGTTTCCGAACAAACCATTTAAGGACCGTCCTGAGGCCGTTCCTGAAGGGGGGAGGGGTACTGTAAGGAATCTGGTGTCTAAGCGCGGTCAGCGCGACCATTACTCACCTCCCGTCGGTACTCAGGCGTCCAAGCGTCTGCAGCGCAATTCCCACATACCTCCGTTGTCTGCCACTGGCACTCTGGCTCCTCGCCATCACAGGATTGCACCAACCGAAGAGGTGCCTGTTGAACCGCAGCCTCTGCGTGTGTCTCCAGCTCCGCGCTCTATGTGCACACGTGCATCTGTCTCTGACTCCATGCGCATACGCGCGTCAGTCACCGAATCCACGCACACACGCATGCCAGCCCCAGACGTTATGTGCATGCAGTCTCAGCTTACAGAGCACACGCCTAACAGAGCACTTTTAACTACTGCTCCTGCAGTGAGGCGTCGCCCCCAAGCATCACACAGTTCCATGCAAATCAATGATTACACTCAGCTGGGCTGTAACACCTCCCTCCTATCAGGGAGGACTCCTTGCAGTCCTCCAGGCCTGCCCCCTTTTCCCATTGGCCTGCCCAGCCCTATTATTCCTGATGTCTTCCCATCACTCGTCGCTCGACATAGTTCTGTATGGAAGCATTTGACTACTCTCTCAGTGACTCCTCAGGTATTGACGCGGATTGGACGACTACCCCCTCTGGCTCTCGACTTCGGCTCTACTTGGACTTCGTGACTTCTGGCATCCCTGAAACACGGCTTATACCTTCGACCATTCCGCAACTCTCCAATCCCTGATCTTGGCAACGGCAATAACTACTCTTCCTCTACTACCGGTACCGGCAAGTATTGTCTTCCTTACTATACCTGGCCTGGCAACACTAACACCACACTCCGGACGCGCTCCCTTTGCTGCGGGTGCGTGTATCCCTACGTCCCACCTCAGCACAGAGGACGGGTCTGGTCTGCGGGCAGCACCGGCGTAAGTAGCAACAATTCTACTTGTTACCCCAACTACAAACCTTACTGCCTGCCCTTGACTTCTGTGTGTGTCCCCAACTATGAACCTTTGCGCCTGCCTTGATCCAACTTGTTACCTCAACAATGTCTTTGTTACCTGCCCTGCTACAGTATACCGGCCACTGGGATCCTACACTGCCGTACCCACCCCCTTGACAATTTTCAGGCGTGCCATGTTGCCTCTTGCAGTTTACAAACTCTTCCCTGGGCCTTCAAGGTTTGCAGGTGGAGAAAGCACATTAATGCCATTGGAGAGGAGAACCCAACTTAAATAGCCAACGCAAGTGCAGGTTATCACAGTCAATGTGGGACAGAGTTCCATGATGAACAGGTAGTGCTCCATAGATCTGCAGATCTATGTGGGGAGGAAGAGTACTTGTGAGATTTGAAGAGTTCTGGAAAAGGTGATATCTGAGAAAAAAATATTCCACCCCCCCCATAAAGAAGCAGATGAATATACACGAAAAGAGTCAAGATATCATATCATAATCTGTACAGGCATACCCCACTTTAAGGACACTCACTTTAAGTACACTCGCGAGTAAGTGCATGTCGCCCAATAGGCAAATGGCAGCTCACGCATGCGCCTGTCAGCACGTCCTGAACAGCAATACCGGCTCCCTACCTGTACCGAAGCTGTGCGCAAGCGGGGAGCCTATAGAGCCTGTTACACATGCTTTATTTACATCAGTTATGCACGTATATGATGATTGCAGTACAGTACATGCATCGATAAGTGGGGAAAAGGTAGTGCTTCACTTTAAGTACATTTTCGCTTTACATACATGCTCCGGTCCCATTGCGTATGTTAATGCAGGGTATGCCTGTATAGAGTTTACATAGCTTGTGTTTAGCTAACACAACACCGTTCCCATGCTATTTTAGAGAAAGCTATATATTGGTGTGGATACTTTATGTTCTGCAGTAAATTACTTTTTGCTGAAATCCACCTTGACCTTTGATCTCTTTACTAGAGATGTGTGAAATTGTTCCAACTGTTTATTTTTTAATGTAGCCATTTCGCAAAATATTTCCCCAAGTTTTCAGTGTCAAAAAAATGTACAAAACAAGTCCCAAGCCGCGTCCATGGTCGGAGAGACCATGCGGGTGAGTGTTGCGCGGCACGATCAAAATACCTTAAGGCAATGATTGCTGCCATAAGCCGCGCGCGTGCACCAAGTGTGATGTGGTGCGCGGTGCACAAAGAATCGGATACATTTGATTCTGCGGCGCGACGGGCAGGTCACGTGAGGATGGACCCTAACAGGGTTTTCCCTGAAATGAATCTTTCCTATTCCCGTTCTGCTAGTCTTCCATGTGCTGTCCTGTTCTTTGTTCGCATTCCTCATGTATGTCTGTTCCGCCTACCACACACACTGCAGCTTCTACCAAAGTGTTACTTGGCTTCCTTCTTCTTCTGATATGCTTCTTTGCTTTGATCTAACAATTCCCTATGACTTCATACTGTACATTGGGCCCCACTTTCTGGCCTCCACCACTCCTTAGAAGAACACCAGTCTTGACTTCCCTTTAGGTAATGAAGCCTACCAGACTGCCCTACATTCCTTGGTGGGTTTCCTGGCCTACTCCTGGACACTTACTCCCTCCCCTTTGTCAGGAACATCCCTGAAATAGTGTCATGATCAGGGTATGAGGGGTTAATGGGATCTGTGTATATGTTGATCTGCATCCTCCTGCTTCAGCAGATTCGTCCCAGGTTTTAGATTTATTTCCCCAGCAGTCTGTGTTATATTCCTGTATGTGTATAAATCATGTCAGGAGGGAAAGGGTTAACCATATTGTGTATATGTGGATCTGCATTTCCCCGCTTCAGCAGAATTAATTGCTATGTTATGTATTAACATGGAGGGAGGGGGAGAATTGTATTGTACCCCTGACAATGGGTAAAGTGTAAAAAATTATAACTTTGGCTTTATATATGCTAAAAAGGGGAAATTTGGATATGTTGTACCCTGCCAAGAACACGTGTCGCCTACCTATTGTTAATCTGATTTAATATATGGAAAATATAGTTATGAGTTATCGCTGTTTTTACTATAACGCTGGACATAGGACAAAAAGCTTGCCAGATGATAGCTTTGATGTGTAATTGTACAATCAAAGGAGGATACTTGAAAGGCATTGTGAGGTACTTTACTCCTCGGTCCCCTGTGGAGAAGTTAGCCAGAGGTGAGAAAAGATCTGGACATCAATGGAGGTGACTCGCCTCATTGCATATGCAGCCAGCACTCACAGATGGACACTAACCATTGTAACCTGTTATAAGTAACACCCTACATGAAAGTCCGCTGCCCAATAAGCATTTTTGCTAGCCAGGATGGCACCCAGTCCTCATGTCATACTTTTTTTATAAATGGGCTGGCCAAGTAGGAACAGGGGAGGGGTGTATTAATGAAGGGCTGGGTAAACCGTGCTTCTCGCGTTACCTGTCAACCTGTGATTGGGACAAGATAATTGTTCACCAATAACTGAACTGCCATGTTAGGAATGGGGGCCTGCGTCTATATAGTTGCTTGCACCCCTTATTCCTGTGCTTGTCGTGCTTGTCGTGATTGTAACAACTTATGGAGCTGCTATTCGGCTGAATATCTCCTTATCCAGCCCCAGTAAGTGTAAATATTTCTGTAATGTTATTTGCTTGATGTATTGTCTGTTCTGCTCATAGGAAATAAACTCATTCAGTTTACTATATACTAATCTTGTTCAATCTGGCCCGGTTATTAAATATATTGTCTGTTCTCTCGTGACAAAGGGTCTGACTGTTCTTGCTCCCAGCCTGCAGTTCCAAAATTTGGCCACCAGGATTAATGCTCCACTTGCTAGTGTTGTCAACAGTGGCAGATTTCCCATTAGGCCCGGGCCTAGGTGGCAACATTTTGGGACGGTGCCTATGCCCCAAGTGTGACTTTCCTGGCGGGAATCTTGCCTAGGCCGCCACATGTCCCAAGTGCGAAGCACACTACTTAAAGTCATCGCTGTTGAAGCCTACGGCCTTTTCTACGAAAGATGCAGCTCACCCCAATACCTGGGCGGTTGATGATGATACAACCACTGCCAGCGGATGCTCCAGGGGGTCCATGTACCCGGATGATCGAGATGATTCCTGAGATGGCTCCTAACTCGGTATTAGAGATGGCGCCAGAGATGGTCCAAGAGCCGGAATCTACCTACTATGAGCTACCGGGTAAGGTGGCTGCCTGGGGTGAGGAGGATGATAGAAGGAACACAAGGCACAACGGATTTAGAATATCCAAACTCATTTATTGAGCCAACACAACGTTTCTACCGTGATGGTCTTTATCAAGTGACATAGTGTTGGATACCTCTACCCACCCCAGCCTCACTTAGGGTGGGGGTAAGAGGGCTACACAAGTATTACATTGTGAGCTACTCGGTATGGCTGACTTTTCTGAATATGCCTAAACAGATATACAACACATAATTGCTACACAAGAACAATACTTCCAATACATTTTGAAAACTGTTGGCAATCTCTTTATAAACCAGTGGAGGCTGCTGAGCTACAACATCTGGCATGCCATGTCTCAGAAGAAATTACCACAAAGATTTGTTTATAGAAAGGGAATTGTTACCAGAATAGGGAAGCAGGGTTTTATCTACCACAGCAGTCTGTGATCATGCTTTGTTAAGCAATATTAAGCAATACCTGTACTACTCACTGCAATGGACACTCCCTTGGTTTGGCTTCTGCTCTGTCTCCAACTCCTCTAACATAGGGGTAAAACTTCCTCGGCTGCACCCCCCCTGTCTGCTCTGCCCCTCAGTTGTGCCAGCCCCCTACCTTGAATGCGGCATCAAATGATGCCACAGGGTCATGTCACAACCTGCGGTGTTCAGACAAATAAGAGAGATGCTGCACTCCTCAAAATATGAACAAAAATAATACAGTTACCGGTGCTCCAGTGTTTGTACGAAAGCCTGTAATCAGTCCTGGGTAGATGATAGAAGGAACACAGGGCACAACGGATTTAGAATATTCAAACTCATTCATGCCACTATGTCACTTGATAAAGACCATCACGGTCGAAACGTTGTGTTGGCTCAATAAATGAGTTTGGATATTCTAAATCCGTTGTGCCCTGTGTCCCTTCTATCATCTACCCAGGACTGATTACAGGCTTTCGTACAAACACTGGAGCACCGGTAACTGTATTATTTTTGTTCATATTTTGAGGAGTGCAGCATCTCTCTTATTTGTCTGGGGTGAGGAGGAGCCACAGTCGGTCACGGCACAGGAGCTGAAAAGCTGCCTGCTGATTGCTGTAGATGACGGTGCAATGCTCCGGGCCTATTCCCCACGGTGGTGTCCCTACCCTCATTGAGCCAAAGCAGCGGTCGGGTGTCTGTGGTGCTTCGCCAGCCAGTGGGCACCCCTACAGATCCCACCAAAGATGACAGTGTTACCTGTGACACCGAACGACAGCGTAGTCCAGTCTCGATGACAGCAATGGTGCGGCCTGGGCGGCGGAGGAGCATCCCATCGGTGGCAGTTCCTATTGGCCTAGTTGCCGAACCAGCATCCCAATCGGCGAGTCCCAGGGTTCCAGCGAGTCAGCGGAGCGGTGAGAGTCCATCTCCTTACTCCCAGCAGGAACCGATGGAGATTTCCGGTGAGAAGGTACCAGGGGACAGCGATCCCTATGCAGAGGATGATGGCGACACACCCAAGCAAAGACCGGATGTCGATGTACTTCCGGTGCGAGACATCGACCTCTATCAGGATCCCGCAAGACCGTAACCTGATGACGTCAACAGGAAGGCCCGGGCGGATGAGGAACAGCTGATTCCCGCTGCAGTGAGTACCGCTTCACTAGCACTGGCGTGGCTCACTTTATAGCCCATGTACAGGCACACCTGGAACGCAAAATGTCGGTGACTCCGTGAGCACTTTAACATTTACCCCCAAAGAAATGGCCAGATACCAGGACCATGTAATGGGACAAAAGCCACAGTCTTTTACGGGGCCTTATATTGTGAGCATATCACTGGTATCCAGTTGGGGCAGGACTCAGACCAAGGACTTTGACCGAGACTTGAACGACTCTATAGCCCATGACCCTACTGGTACTACCCCTCATGTATTTGTGAGACCATCCTTGTCCAAGAACGCTAAAAGGCAGGCCCGGAGCCTTCTGAAACCAGCAATTCCTTCTCTGGACTGGAATGGGTCTGATGATGAAGATATATTGCGGACAGTGTAACATCTTGGGGAAGTAAATATGTGATAGTATGATCGGACACTTCAGGGTTCTCATCGAAAAACCACTTCAGGCTCTGGGTCCACTAAGGTGGCTCCCGTAAAATCACTACCATGGTGGGACCCTAGGTTCCAGGGGTGTGTTCCATACATGCACGGCACCAGGTTTCTGTTGGAAGCAGACGACATAGTGGATCACTGGTGGGCTGAGGGAGAGTTTAGTCCCGAGGAATCAGCTGAGGCCTTAAGGCACAGGGAACATGAGATACGCCTAGGGATACTTCAGCCTAAGGATGTAATCTATCGGTACTGCGATCCACTCGTGCAGGAACCCTTGTTCTGGGTACTGCCAGGCCAAGCCGAAGGCTGTAGACTAACTAAGATTAGTAGGGCTGAGTGGCATGTAGTGCAGAGCTATAGACAGTTGCATGGGTTCGAGTATCCCTACGTTCCCGAACCTATAATGAGGGAGGTGGAAGAGAACCGGGAACAATGGCTAAATGATGTCATTAGGGCCTACATCAAATCCCACAGTAAAAGTACCTTCTATCACTTGGAAGAGCGGGTGGCGTACCTTGTAGGGGTGTAGAAGATAGGCAGAGCCATATATATGGATAGGGTGGAGTACGTTTCAGAGCAACACCAAAAAAGGGTGTTTTCAGTTACTGTGCCACATAGTAATTGGGCACTAGTTAGGAAGCCAGACCTGCAGCATTAATATTAAGTAATTAGGTTCCCCACGTTGGGAGGGATCTGGGTCATGTCTAGATAGTAATATGATTGATGTTTCATATTAAACTGTGATGTACTGTGTTTTGCAGGAGATGTTATCATGTGTGCATACCACTGTAATAAACACTGTTATGATTTCAATTTCAGGGTTATCAAATGGAAGATGGTACACCAAAATTTGGCTCCAAGTGAGGGACCATTGGATTCCACCAGAGGGAGAATGTAGCCATGCCATGTCTGGCTACTATTCTGCCCTATCCTGACATATCAGTCCTGGTAACAGCAGGCAGTGTTATGACCAATCATGGGGGGGGGGGGAGGTGGGATCAGGTCTGTGTTCTTCCCAATCCTGGGTTCAGACCTGGTACCTTCACTTTCTGTACTTAAGGGGGTTGCATCTCTAAATTGTTAGTTGGGTCTCTACCGTGATAGAGACAAGGTATCATACCAGACTGCTGTGCACTGGCAGGGCCTGGTCCTCTTCCCTCCGGGGGGGGGGAGTGAGTGATTACCTATTCCCCTGGTCCTGCTAGAGGATCAGGGAAGAGCTAGGACTGCAGAGGGGACCCCTGACCCTTAGTGAAGGTCCAGGGACCATCTGAAGTTTGAGAGACGAGAGCTGTGACGGCATTGGGCAGAATTGCTTAGAGACTGTGCTGAGCAGAAGAATAAACCGGTTCCTGTTATAAATACCTCCTGCCTGGTATGTAATCTTTCTGGGGGAGAGGAGTCTGTTCTACTGTGGGAGATTACCTTCATACATCTGGAGCCTAGAGCAGATGGAGGCGCTGAGTACCATGAAGTAAATGTCAGGTATATTCCCCAGAAGTCTGTCCTGCAATCATGCACCATACAACTGGTAACAGGGGGATCTCCAATAGGGTGGGGGAAACACTGTTACACATGGAACACCATAAGGGCACTGTGAAGGTTAAAGCATTACATACATATGTGTTATATATGTAGCAAATGTTATAACTCCCCCTGGCTTATTATAGTTGGATGTTCGATGACATTCTGTGTTATCATTGCCATTGATGCCTATAGAAAATCTGTGTTCTAATGAGATATGTTATCCGCAGGTGCAATTATTTCTGCTAAATTGTTATGTTGAATCCTCTATTTGCCATGTAAATTTTTGAACGCTAGCTTGTCATATTATTCATGACAGTTCTTTAAGTATTTTTATACAAATGCTAAATGGTTTAATAAAATATATCTTCTATTTGCCACTACAGCAGTCCACTTCAGTGTGCCTAATTATGGTCATTGTCCAATCGTAGCGAGTCCACTAAAAGTTCACCTGCAGATGCAGCCACGATTATTAGAACCCTTGCCTGGGAGATTCTGGGTCAGTCTCACAGTAAATGCTGCAACATTGTCTGAACATTTCTGTGAGATTCTTAATGGCCCATCGGATTAACACAGCAGGGGTCCCTGCAGTCCCATTCAGCTTGAATGGTACTGCAGGGACCACCCATTGTGTTAATCCGATGGGCCATTATGAATCTCACAGAAATGTTGAGGCAATGTTCAGACAATGTTGCAGCAATGTTGAGGCATTTACTGTGAGACTGCCCCAGAATCTCCCTGAATTTCCCAGGTAAGTGTTCTAATACTGGTGGCTGTATCAGTACATGATTAAGCTAAGGCCCCACTCCCTCAGTCAGCGCGCCCGCACTGCAGAAAGGCGGGGCGCTGACAGACACAGACCGTGATATGCGGTCTGTAGGGAGCGGGAGGTGGGCGGGAGTGGGAGGGGGGGCTGTGGCTTGAGCGGAGAGACCCGCTACTCCCCCCCTCCCTCCACGGGCTCGGGCTGCAGGAGGGAGCTGCTGCGGGCTGCTGTAAGGTAAGCAGCTCCCTCCCCCTTCTGCCACAAAAGACACACAAACACACACTACCTTGAGTAGGAAGCTGCCTGATGACAGCTCCCGCTCCTGCCCCCGCCACTGATTGGCTCATCAGCGCACCACGTGACGCGTCACTGCTCGGGATCACAATTTTCTTGAATCCCCTGGCGGCTGATGCGTCACAGTGCGTAGTGAGCCATCAGCGAGGGGGGGCTGGGACCGGCTCGGGAGGATTCCCCTGCAGGTGGGGAACGCTTGCGCGGCCGTCCGTGCCGCCGGGCACAGCGGGTCCCAGCCCTTATACATTCAAAGCTTTATACTGTATTAAAAATGCCACCACTTCTCAAACCCTATCTGCACAAGTGTTCAATGTCCACCATAAGTACCTTGCAAGAACTAAATATGGTTGTTCCTTTTGCTGCCATTAACTAGATTAAATTAAACTGTTAAATAGCATGCAAGTGGATGCAGTGAAATTTATTACCTATAAGATGACCTGTATATACTAATAATATCACTGAAAACAGACACTCATGCATTTTATATAGTATTTATGTTTTATGCAAGCACATTAATTTCGCAAACTAGTTTCAAGTACTTATTTTTATATATCTTTTTGTTGTTGTATTTTCATGAGGCAAAGCGTTGCTTTTTAAAATCTGTACAAAGCTCCAGTCCTACAGTATAATTAAATGAACAGCTTTCTTTTTCATACATTTAAAAACATCTTCAATCTATTTATTCTCCTTTATGCACACACTTTTCTCTATTTACCCATGCCTTGAGCTGGACACCTCTCACATTCCCAATAAACACCCTCCTGAGGGATCCCGGTCTACGTACACTTCAAAAGATGTGATTATTGATTGTGTTTCTTGTGCATGTATCTTTTTACAGTCGAGAGAATTGACATGATTCATGTACTTCTGTGGCTTTGTATGATGCTCATGAGCTGATGTGCTTCTAAAGTGTAGTTTTGATCCTCGAGTGTTTTCTCTTCCAGATACGCCCGTCATGATCCCCACGTGTTATTGACTGCACCTATGCCTTTCTGACATAGACACGTACTTGGTGACATTTTCTCTTTGCCTGGATTCTACCTTGGTAATCCTGTCTGGTACTCCCTGTGTCTCTTCCCACCTCTGCCAATTTAGGGTGAACCATATTTGTCATACCTGTATTGTGAGGGTCTTTTGGAGAAATTGTTATTTCATCTGTTGCCATGAGGAGAGTTTTTCTGTTCTTACGTCCGTATTTGACTCGGTCTTCGGTTTACCATATCCTATGTTTTTCTCCTGGGTTTGACTCTTTTCCCTCATTTCACAACAGTCATATTAAGTACAGACTGCTAATACTATTGGTATGTTTGGTTTGTTTGAGATGGTGATTAGGGTATTGTCTTTGTCTATGTGTGTGCTGGCACACAGTTTGACTTTCATCTTCATCATAATGTTTCCTTTTTTATTAAACTTTGTCTCCTTTTAAACTATAGGTGCATTGCACGCTTATGGAGCTTCATAACAAGCTGGTGTAGCATTGCACACTCTGCACATGTCGGTTACGGAGATCTGCTACTATCTCTGTGACAAGCTCTGCAATCTCCACCCCTGATCTCCCTTGGCAGTTGCGATGAGGAGGAGGAGCCACCGGGCAAATACTGATGATGTCACACACCACGCAAATATAAAGGAGATTCATCTCCGTGCCTCTTCCTACACACGGGATTATTACTAGTTTCATATAGATATCTTTGAGCTTGCTTATAGAAGGGTGATTCCATCAATTTTCGGACAGATAAGGGAAGTACCACATTTTTTACTTTGTGGGAACCGCCTTGAAGAAAGAGGATACCCCGGAAACGTTGCCTTCCTTACACATTTTATGTTGTATATAGTTATTTACTTTGTTGTTTTGTCTTTTGATTCCTTCAGAAAATAGGAAAAAACGAGCGTGCACTATGAGCCGGTAGAAAATAGCTAGACCAAGTTCCGTTAAATGATTTATTGAAAAATATACCAAAAACACATCACTCCAAAAATCCCTGTGACGCGTTTCATACAGTCATGGTACTTTATCAAAGAGTGGATAAAGTACCATGACGCTATGAAACGCGTCAGAGGGATTTTTGGAGTGATGTGTTTTTTCCCCTATTTTCCGCACATTTACTCTTCGGCTGGAGCAATCGGATATCAGGACCAGGACTGGCTTTTCTACCTACCACGGACAGAGGAATAATACACCCGCTATGAGTTAATCTTACCTATTCCAGCATGTTTAACCCAGTGTGACAGCAGGAGATTTGGGGGACAGCGGGGGTCGGGATGTCTGGCAACGCATGGCTCCTTCTTATTGGGTCCTGCGGTGCTGGTTCTTCCCCTTACCCCTCCTCCTACCTGTGTTTTTAGTCCTCAACGCTGAAGAGGCGTGCTGTTTAAACTCTCATAGTTTATGCACACAGTCCGGAACTGAACTGCAAACGGTTTCATTAGGGATTATATAGCATTATGTTGCATTCCCTTCATACTTGAGCTAGAGCACCGGCTTTGGGGATCATTTCTCACATTTCATTGTTTTTTCCTTCACATAGTCCTTGTATAGTTATTAACTGTGGTCATTGTGTTTCCCCTTCACTTTATTTTTTGTGACTTTATTTTCTTGCGTGGTTATTAATATTTTTGTGTTACGAGTTATTTTCCTCTGCGGATATACCTTTTCTAGTCACTAGATTTTTTTCTGTGCGTTCGTTATTTCAACATACCGCTTATTGTGTAGACGATCTTTGTTGTATATACAGTGTCACACAATGTATGCTTTGCTACTAAGAATATAAATGATTGCATTCTTTCAAATTTTGCTTGTACTAGTTTTTTTTCATACTCCTCAGGGTGTGGGGACCACCCTCCTTTTGTATAAATAATATGTATGACGGACAACTAAAAAACTCAAAACAAGCCTAGCAGAACATACTACCAATATTCAAAAACGGTTCCTACAAAACACATTATATAAACATTTCAAAGAAAAATATTCCCAAGATGTTAATATGTATGGGCAGATCTGAGAAGAGGACAAAATTACTCAAATTTCATAAGAGACCAGATGTATACATGCTCTTAAAACATGATCTCCCAAAGAGTTACATGCAGAAATAGATCTGGGAGCTTTTTTGAATTAATAATTTGAATATGTGGAATTAAACAGGACTATATATTTTTTTTTTCAGTACATTGTTGGCTAGTCTCTTTCCGTCCTCGCTTTGTCCTAAATTAAATTCTGCTGTACTAATACCTTGTCACAATGTTCGACCAATTTGAACATATAGATTATGTGTTAATGCACATTTATATCAGGTTTTTATAAGTAGAAGCATTGTATTGATACTGTTCTGCAACAGATATTGAGAGTACAGAAATATTATGCTGGAATAGAATACGCCTTTATTTTACCAAATATTATTTCCCATATATAGTATATATAACCAGTATTGTTTGTCATATAATTTATATGTCTGACTTACTGTTAACCTCTGTTTATCTTGCCCCACATCTGATTGCACAGGGTTTCTGCCCAGGGTGTGTGTGGCCACATGCACACATGCACTGCTGTATATAGATAAACAGGGGTTAACAGTAAGTCAATAAGGATCGCAGCTGTGATCCAAAATACCAGCACAGCACAGTTATATAAAAATAAAGAATTTATTAAGCCTATAAGCAAACATTAAGCCTGACATTTCGGTGGACCTTCTTCAGGGTTAACTAAATTTGTCAGGGCAATATATATATATATTTATGAATTTTTTAGGTTGATTTTGGGGTCAGTTTTTATGGGGGTATAGTGTATTGCACCCAAAGGGCCCCATTCTATTTAGAATGAGAACGCCAGTTCAACGCTACAGAATGAAAAGCGCCATTCAAGCCATTAAGGCTTCATGTGGGCTTTGTCCGGATCGGCGTTATTGCACTTTATAAATAGGACGCTTAGTTTCCGAAAAATACAGCAAAGGGGACATGAAAAGTAGAATTGTGCAAAACTATTAAAAATGCAGTGGCAAATGTTTTGTGGGTTTTTTTTTTTTTCAATTTCGCTTTTCTAACAAACTTTTTGACAACGCATAGACCCAGATACACTAAGCTACGTTAGGCTATTTAAATTGACGTCAACCTACATTTCACATTATGTCAATAGTCCACTAAAGAGAATAATGTAATGATAACCCACGTCTACTCATTTAAAGAACGTTAATTTCGATGAATATTCATGATAATAAATAAAAGAGGCCTTCCCCTAACAGGGAATAAGCTCAAATATCCGTTAGGGTTAATGCAGGGACTCTCTTACTTCATCCAGGCTGTCATCCCCAAACCCCACATCCATATGTCCGTTATGTTTGTATACCTTGGCCAGCAAGTTTACGTTGGTACTACTTGTGGTAGTGGTATTGGAGGGGGGGGGGGGGGGGGGCGGACAGGGACACTAGTGTGGTGGTATGTACTAGGTGGTGACCAATGGCTGTTTTGATGGAAACATCACTGATCTTAGATTCACGGATACTACAGTACACAGAGATAATTTCTCAAGAGGTTGAGCATAGCATCCCTCACCAGCCTCACTAATTCATCATTATCATTAGCACTGATTAGTTTTATGAAGATGTACTGTTTGCACAGTTAATATTTTTGATTCTCAATCAAAAAAGTACCGTGAGAACTTTCCGGCTCAGTGAGTACAGACACCAACACTGAGTTTGAAGCAGGGGAACCTGGTTAAATTCCCAGTGTCGGCTCATTGTGACCTAGGGAAAATCACTTTATCTCCCTGTGCCTCAGGCACCAAAATCATAGATTGTAAGCTCTACGGGGCAGGGACTGTGTCTGCAAAATGTCTCTGTAAAGCGCTACATAAAACTAGCAGCGCTATACAAGAACATGCTATTATTTTTTTTTATTATTATTATTAACATGAGTTTTAACACTACATTGATAATACATTGGTGAAGGATTCTCTCACTAATACCAGAAACTGAAATGAAAATATCTTGAAAACTCAGAGGAAACAAACAAAAAGCATCCTGATGACATTTTGTTTTTCTAAATGCCGACTATTTATATTTGTGAATGTTTCCTACACTGGGAATTACAATGTAATCTTTGATCTACCATGTGTTTTTTATAAATATGGAAGAGGAAGTTGTAAACATGAATCAAGTCATCATGTATTTATGCTTTCGGTATACAGTATATATTGTAGGGACTCCGGTTTGCATTAAGAGCACATTGGCCTTAATTTAACAAACCCTGTTAAAGCATCAGTTGCTCTGCTAATTTTTTTAAACCCCCACTATTCTTCCCCCTTATAAAAACAACAAAATAACACTGTGCAACACTCACAAATTTTGAGTGCTACATGGCGTTTCTTTGTTGATTTTTTCAGTCTAGAGAATTAGGGTCGGAGTAAGAGTCCTAACTTATACTAAAGTATCCCAATAAGGGTACTTATTTAAAAGTGTTTATTGAAAATTGTGTGACCCTATATTTGTTTTAACACTATAACTTACCCTTTTCTGTGTGTGTGTTTTTTTTTTAAGTGCGCTCCTTGTCTTTTGTTGTATTTTTTTTTTACCAGGATGGGTAGGGTGACCAGATTTTGAAAATGAAAAACCGAGACACATTTTCTTTTTTTTACATAACAGTTTATTTATTGTAGTACACTTATACTTTACTACCATTAGTCCTTGTTACATAGTTACGTGTGTGTGTGTGTGTGTGTGTGTGTGTTTGTTGTGTGTGTTGTGTGTGGTGTTGTGTGGTGTGTGGTTGTGGTGTGGTGTGTGTGTGTGTGATGTGTGTGTGTGTGTGTGTGTGTGTGTGTGATGTCCCTCACTAATCGAACCAAAACAAGCCGATGTGAAGTGTTCTGACACCATTCCCATGTCAGGGCTTCCCCGCCCCCCTCTTCCACAATTTCTAAAGCACCATCCCGCCTGGGACATTACCGCTTCCGCATCCCTCAAGGTACTATACAGGAGGGGAGGTGTTCCCCTATCTGTCTTCCGATGTCTCCCGCGTGAAACTTGAGTCAGATCTGGAAGAAAGCAGGGTGGTTACTTCGGTGTAGGTGACTAGCAGTTAAGATAAGACTAGAGGTGAGGGAGACAGGGAGGGTGAGGGAGACAGGTAGGGTGAGGGAGACAGGGAGGGTGAGGGAGAACAGGGAGGGTGAGGGAGACAGAGAGAGGAGAGACAGAGAGGGGAGACAGGGAGTGAGAGAAAGGAGACAGGGAGGGAGAGGGAGACAGGGAAGGTGAGGGAGACAGGGTGAGGGAGACGGGGAGAGGGGAGGGAGACGGGGAGGAGAGGAGAAGGGGGAGGGAGAGAGAAGAGAGAGAGACACAAAGGGAGGGGGAGAGAGAGAGTACAATTGGAGGAGGGGGGAGAGAGAGACACTGGGAGGGGAGAGATGGGGAAGACATGGGAGAGAGATGGAGAGACACAGGGAGAGAATATGGAGAGACAGGGGAGGAGATACCACAGGGAGAGAGAGATAGAGACACACACATAGAGAGAGAGAGCACAAGGGAGAAAGAGACAGGGAAGAGTGAGAGGAGACCAGGAGGAGGGAGAGAGAGACACACACATGGTAGAGAGAGAGAGTAGAGTAGGAGGAGAAGATGAGAGAGAGAAGAGAGGAGAGACACACACACACAGGGAAAGGACAACAGGATATAGGAGAGAGAGATAGAAGAGTAGAGAGAGAGAGAGAGAGAGAGAGCAACAGGGAGAGAGAAGGACCACAGGAGAAGAGAACACACGGGAGTAGAGAGACAAACAGGGGAGAGAAGAGAGACAGGGAGAGGGAGATTAGAGAGAGAAGCAGTGAAGAGAGAGAAACCGGGAGAGAGAGATGGGAGACAAGACAGGGAGAGAGAGAGACAATCGGAAGACCACACACACCACAGGTCACACACAGGTAACAACCACACGGTTCACCACACCACATGTACAACCAACACACACCACACACAGGTCACACCACACGTTACAAACCAACGAAGGTAGCCCACACAGTACACACCACACACACAGTTCCCACAAACACACACCCCACACACCCAACATACACCCCACACACACACTGATACACAAACACCCCCACACCCCCCACCAGCACACGGTAAAACACACACACACACACACACAAACACACACACACTGATACACACGCACACACTGGTACACACACACACACACACTGGTACACACACACACACACACACAGACACACACACACACACACACACACACACACCACACACACTCACAGTGGAGTACAGACAGAGGCAGCCACGAGCACACACAGGTACACACACACACACAGATACACACACACAGATATACACACAGACACACTGGTACACCCACACACACACTGGTACACACACTGGTACACACACACACACACTGGTAAACACACACACACACACACACAGATACACACACACAGTGGAGTTCAGACAAAGGCAGCCATGAGCAGGTGGCTCCCCGCCACCCCCGGCACCCACACCCACGCCCACCTCCCGCACCAAGGGTGGGGAGATGGGAGCGCTGGGACGCAAAGGTACAAACTGCCACCCCCCCTCCCCCGGCGGGCAGCCACGGGTTCCCGGGGCAGAATGGGGACCCACCGCGCAGCCACCACTGCCCGCCCCCGCACCCATCTCCCGCACCAAGGGGACCGGGAGGGAAGGGAGCACCAGGACCCAGAGGCAAAGTAACAAAAATCCACCTCCTATCACCCCGGGCGGGCAGAGGGTGGAGACACCGCGCAGCGACAGAGGAGCCAGAAGGAAGCGGAAGCCCTGCCCCCAGGCACCCTGGCCCTGCCCCCCGCTCGCAGCCACCCTGGTCCTGCCCCCCCCCAGGCACCCTGGTCCTGCTTTCCAGGCACCCTGGCCCTGCCCCCCCCCCAGGCACCCTGGCCCTGCCCCCCGGCCCAAGGCACCCTGGTCCTGCCCCTCCCCCACACGACACCCTTTCCTTCCTCCTCCGTGAGATGCTTTGGTGAAGGATGATGCCGGGGGTGGGGCTTAATGCCGGGACGCAGGGGATTGGCCAAGGTAGGAAAATGCCGGGGGGGCGGGACTTTTGACAATGCCGGGCCATATCCTCCAATCAGCAAGACCCAGCATATTTCTACAGAAGCCCAACCCCTGGCATTAAAAAAAAATACTCACCAGCCGGGCTGCTGCAGTATCCTCCTCCGCACCGCCGCTGACTCACGCACCCCCGGCGCAAAAAAAAAAAAAGGAAACACATGGAGGAAAAACCGGGACATTTCCAGGACACACAGGAAACCGGGACAGCACTCGAAAAACCGGGACTGTCCCGGCAAAAGGGACGTCTGGTCACCCTAAGGATGGGAACCAAAGGGTCCCCAGACCTGAAACACTATATTCAGCACCATGGAGCATCTGGTTCCTGAGATATTTAACAGTAAATGAAGCGCATTTCAGGGGAAACAAAATGGCAACGTCATCCGTTGCTTCCTGTTAGCCGGTATTACATGTGAGACTTACAGCTGCAGCGGCCGTTATTTTAAAACTTTGCCCAGTGTACCGCTTGGAATACCCCTGTCATGGCGCGTGATGTTTTCCAACCGTACCACTATTGACTCTGGTGTCTATCGGGTGCAGAAAATTGCATTTTAGCGTTGTCTGCAATACCGTCTAGAAACTCAAGTGGGCAATCGCAAGTTGTCTTCAAAATCTAATAGCAATTCAACCTACACAAGGGGGTTGCAGCATCAAATTGTTAGTTGGTCTCTACCTTTAAGAGAGACAGGGTGTCACAACCGGGCTGCTGTGTACTGGCAGGCCCAGGTTCCCTTCCCTTCAGGGGAGTAGTTGATTACCTATACCCCTGGTCCTGCTAAAGGATCAGGGAAGAGCAAGGACTGCAGTGGAGGCCCCTGACCTGCAGTGCAGGTCCAGGGACCATCTGAAGTTTGAGAGACCAGAGCTGTGATTGCATTGGACAGAATTGCCTCAAGACTGTGCTGTACAGAAGATTAAACCAGTTCCTGTTATTATACCACCTGCCTAGTGTGTAATCTTTCCAGGGAGAGAGGAGCCTGTTGTACTGTGGGAGATTACCTTCATACATCTGGAACCTAGAGCAGTTGGAGGCGCTGAGTACCATGAAGTAAATGTCGGGTATGTACCCCAGAAGTCTGTTCTGCAGTCCCCACAAAAATTGGCGGACACCTCAGCCTCTTGTGAGCCTACAGGTAGCATGCACCATACACCTGGTAACAGGGGAATCTCCCATAGGGTGGGGGAAACACAGTCGTAAGCCTGCATGCCAAACGTCAAGGTATAACCAAAAATGCAGGTCCTAACACTAAAACTGCGAACCCTTCCTGTTACCTCTGTATGAGGGGAAGCAACTACAGTGAGTCTTGTCCATTCAGCAAAATGCCAGAACCTCCAAGTTAAAAATGTTGCTGAATGGACAAGACTCACTGCAGTTCCTTCCCCTCATACAGAGGTAAAAGGAAGGGTTCACAGTATTAGTGTTAGGACCTGCATTTTTGGTTATACCTTGACCTTGTTTGGTATGCAGGCTTACGACGCTTTGGCATAAGGGTTTAACTAAATAACCAAGTAATTACTATTATTATTGAAGTATTTAAACTTTATACTTATTACCATATATGTTTTGTCAATTTGATGTAGCATTTGGGCACCCCTGTCTTTTGTTATGTACATAGATAATCTATTTTTTCTTCCCTGTAAATGAAAACCAGTTGCAAAAGATTAGTGAGAAAGACATGTATATATATTTTTCAAACAAACAATTGCTCACAAAAGAAGAATTTCTGGAAGCAATATTTATTGCACTTAGCCTAGCTAAACAGATAATACAATCACTATATTACAGTACATGCAACTGGAAACTCACTATAGTAGATTAAGCTGATTTAAAATATTCAGTCAAAGCATACCTTGCAAATCTTGGTAACAACATGTTTTTGATAATGTATATACTGTATGTAGATAGCATGCATAGTGCCCATTTGGGCCAAAGTGGAGGATACTCAAATTCATAAACAGTCCACTTAGGTTACAAAAATGATTCTCAGCATCTTCTTCTGTTCCTCTCAACCACACAATTCCTTGTGAAATTAGACAGCCATGTCAGATTCACTCTAAATTATATTACGGTAGTTTCCAGAGGCATGAAAGTCAGGCCCCTGTTTACTAAGCAGTAGTACTCCATAAGACACCTCCCAGCGCTGGAAGACACCTTATGGCCTATTCGAGTAAATGGGCCAGATGTCCTCTGTTGCCAGAAGGTGTCTTATAGAATAGCATCACTTACTAAATATGGTCTGTGCCATGTGGCATTTATATTACTTTGATTTAACGCATGCACAGCTTTCTGGAAATGTGCAAAATGTGTCTGCTTTTCTTGAATTAAATAGCACTGATACATTTGCCAAAAGGTTTTACAAATCTGCTCTTATTCACAGATGTTTGAAATACACCTGAAAAGCTATTGCAAAAATATATCTTGAATCTTGAAATAAATGTTTAAAATGGTAGGATGGTTGGATGTTTTGTATTTTGAATTTCCATTACACACAACTAAATTGGATTATACCTTGAAGTCATTTATCTGGTGTGGCCCGAACCAGTTAAAATCTATGCTCATTGTACACATACAGGTAGTGAACAAAAATGAAATATTGGTATTAAAACTACATACTAATTAAGAAGTTTTGCCAAGTCTACCAGCTTTGGTCTACATACCTCTGCTCATTGAAGGGGGCATTCTGAATAATAATAATAATAATAATCATTATTAATAATAGCAATAATAATCTGAATGTATATTAGTTTAAACATGCAGATTTTAAGATACCATTCTAATGAAACTGGTAAGTGCAAAATAAAAATTGGCAATATATATTGTACAAAAAATATATCTTTATGGGACACCACTGCTTCAATGGAGCTTCTACACAAACACTTGTTTTGTTGAAAGGTATCTGTTTTTGGAATTCAGGTACTCTGAAATTTCTCAAAAGCAAACTAAAAGTTGACTAGAAGTGTAGGCTTGAAATTACTTTATAAAATGGAGAATCTGTCAGTTAAGATGAAGAGAGAAGAGTGTGTGTGTGTGTGTGTGTGTGTGTGTGTGTGTGTGTGTGTGTGTGTGTGTGTGTGTGTGTGTGTGTGCGTGCGTGCGTGCGTGCGTGTGTGTGTGTGTGTGTGTGTGTGTGTGTATGCGTGTGTGTTGTTTGTTCATCTGCTAAAGATTATTTCCCAGAAGAAATTTGCTTTGTATTGCATTGACCTCATAGACACAGTTTTTGTTCACATTCTTAGCAGGTCAGGTTTCTCTGCCTTCCTTATATTATTTAAGCTTACATGCAGCGAAGGAGATGAGAGAACTGGTTCATCCATTTCCCATAGCAGCGATTCACAGAATTATTTGTATCAACCCACAACAAAGGGACAACATGTAAATTATGTATTCATTAAGTTAGCAGAGTTTGGCAGAGAGGAAGCTATAGTGCAGACAAATAGTTCAGTTCATATACAGTATTGTCAAACAAAATAAGGAAGGTAGCTGGTGGTGGTACAAGCTCTTTATTGTTACAGACAATGCAATAACAGTATTTTTTGTGAAAGACTGTTTTATGTATAACCCCTGATATTTGGGATTTTTGGTGAGACAATAGCCTTGAATATGTGAAAAAGATAAGTTGGCAAATGCAGCTCCATTTTGCTATGGTGAATGTGAGTCTACACAGAGTCTGGAGGTGAGACCAAGTGCAGGTAATGGTTGAAAGAGACCTCCAAGCAAACTATAACTTTTCTATCTCCCAACTCTCACCAGCTATGTTACTTGGTAGAGAAAAGTATGGCGTAGGCTTGGCACATGTACAGTAATGTAACTCCCTTTCCCTGTGACTAAGGAACTACGTGTGCTGAATACCTGTTTGGCATCCAGGAGGTCTAATCTTCTGCCAATGGGATCCTGGGGTGATTGTGTTCTATCAGTATACAGCGCATCCACCTGAGAGGGATCCTAGCACTGCAGAATAACCCCTCTTCAGGACCAATACAGTAATGAATAAAGATACACACAGACTGGTATGACTACTTATCTTTACTAACACATATCTATAACAAAATAACAATACAGTCCCACATACAGTACACACACCATATACACACCCATTGAGATCCCCCAAAGTACTGAGGTGCCCTGGGCACCTAACCACCCGGTGTCCACAGAGCCAAGCTCACCCAAAGCATGTGGAGTAGTGCTACCCCTTGTGTGTGGCTGTTGGTGCACGTGGGTACCTTCCTGGTCTCCGTCTAGACCATAGTATAGGGAGATGATGGAACAGTGATCCCACAATGCGGTCTACTGGATCCTTTCTCTCCACCTGCTGCATCCACCTCTTGAGGGAGCTCCGGTTGGAGGGTGTCCCTTAATGTCTATATTGTGCCTGTTGTCTGGTCCATGACCGTAGGCCACACACAACGCGTGGCGTCCGTCCGACGGTGATACTCAATACCACTATCAGCACTAGAGTAGTCACTATGGGGAAGCGTTCCTATCTGGAGGCCTTCCCTACAGCAACCACAACCTGGAAGTGATTTAGGTCCGAACTTGGTCCTAGGGGGGGAATCTGGCCTAATCCGGGAGTCACTGGCACCCGGACACTACCGTCTCCCTTGGTATCCCTGCTCCAAATGTCAGCAACTGTCACAACTGCCAGCAGTCAGGGGGGCTGAAGAGAATACCAAACAGGCTTGGGAGGCCACAATTCTGCCAGGATGAGTAGCTCCTGACGAAGCAACAGCGAAACGCATTGAATCAGCTGTTGGAGGAGACTGAGAGCTGGGGAAAATAACGCAGGGAGGTGCTGGCAAGTCACGGAGACTGAATCACCAGGCAGCTTCTTCCGCCCTGACCAGAGCCGTCACAGGAGGTGACGTGGGCGGATGTGACGCATGCGGAAGTCCTCCAGTGACTGAATACACAGGCGCCATCCACGAGTAACCAGCAGTTTCTCTCCAACGAATTGTTCTTTATGCAATAATGTGAGTGCATTACCTACAAGCTATTTTTGTGCAATATATATCCCTATCATACTATACCATTGTGCACTCGCTCTTTTCTTTCTCCATATTCCTTGGGAGGCATATTGAGTTTTGCATGATCCTCATACTGTATACATCAAGCTTACCAGACCAGCAATCACAAGGCTTCCATTAGAGGGCTTCCATTAAAGGGCTCCTATCAGAGAGATATGGATCTCTGATACGTCTGATATACCTTACTAATTTGTGAGTACAATCAACACAGAGACTATTTCATATTTGATTTATTAATACCATCTGCACTATTATACTATTTCTTTATTTTTCACGTACCACTACGAGAACTACAGCGCTCCTCCTACCTGGAAGACAACGCAAGTACTCTACCTACCCTGGTACCCCTGTCCTTGTCCACGCAACCAATCCATACTCCGGGTACGCTCTAACTACTGCGAGTGCGTGGTTACTCACTTTCCACCTCAGTTTTGGGGGTTAGTCTGGTCTGCGGGCAGAACAGCGTGACATTATGCAGAGCCCAACCGACGCAGACCTCCCCCTGGACATTAATCAAATACTGACGGCACTGGCACAACATTGTCAGACTCTTGGAGACCAAGTAGCCACCCTCACGCAGCAACTCTCCAACCTTACACTCCAGGAGACACCCCCCAGAGTACCACACACTCCGCGTCTAACCCCGCCCATTCGTGAAGGGACTACCACCTCAGAACCTAAGATTCCTGCACCCAAGGCATACTCCGGAGACCCCCAGGCTTGTCGTGGTTACCTGACTCAGTGTGGGATCCAATTTGAACTGACCCCTAGTCACTTCACCTCTGATCGCTCCAAGTTGGGCTATATTTTTTCTCTTTTGACAGGAAGCGCCCTGGCCTGGGCCTCTCCCAACTGGGACGTACGGCCTGAGCTTACAACGGATTACCCCCGCTTCAAGAGGGAGTTCTAACAGGTGTTCGACACTCTGGCTCGCTCGGATACTGCAGCTTCTACTCTCATGTACTTGGCCCAGGGTCGTAGGTTCGTAGCGAAAAATGCTTCAGAATTTAGGACCATCACTGTGGAGATTCGGTGGAATGAGGAGGCTCTGATTGCTGTGTTCTGGCAGGGGTTGTCCGAACCTGTGAAGGAGGAACTCGCGACTCAACCTCGACCAGAGTCCCTGGAGGAGTTGATCTCTCTTTGTATATGGGTGGACCAGCGCCTGCAACAGAGGCGTCACGAACGCCAGCATCCCCGGTTAGTTACTCTATCCTTCCCGGTTCCTCCCATGTCTTCCAGGAGCCCTCCGGCTATCCAACCACCTTCGGACACTTCCGAACCAATGCAGATTGGCAGTCAGCAACTTCGGGGGCCACTTTTAACACCCGCAGCGGGCACTATGAGTACCTGGTAATGCCCTTCGGCCTTTGCAATGCCCCAGCTGTCTTCCAGGACTTTATGAACGAGGTCTTCCGGGACGTACTTAATGTTTTTGTGATTATCTACTTGGACGACATACTGATATTTTCTAAGACCCTTCAAGAACATATAATACACACTAGGCTCGTGCTTACCCGTCTTCGTCTCAATCATCTTTATGCTAAACTTCAGAAAAGTCTTTTCCACCAGAGATCCACAGCCTTCCTTGGTTACATTATCTCCAACAAAGGCTTCAGCATGGATCCGGAGAAACTTAAGGCCATACTGGATTGGCCCCAGCCCAGTACGTTGAAGGCCATTCAACGCTTCCTCGGATTCGCCAATTATTACAGGAAGTTCATTCAGGATTTTTCCTCCATTGTAGCCCCCATCACTGATCTCACCAAAAAAGGAGCCGACCCCTCCATTTGGCCGACCAAGGCTTCCACTGCTTTCGAGACCCTCAAACGTACCTTCGTTTCCGCACCTATCCTTCGCCATCCGGACACTTCTCTCCCCTTCATACTCGAGGTGGACGCTTCGGAGTCAGGAGCCGGTGCAGTACTCTCCCAAAGAGCAGGACCTCAAGATAAAATGCACCTATGCGGGTTTTTTTTCTAAAAAAAATTCTCCGGTCGAGAGAAACTATGATGTCGGTAACAGAGAGCTTTTGGCCATCAAAATGGCCCTTCTCGAATGGAGACACCTTCTCGAGGGTACTAAAGTACCCAATTCCAATCTTACAGACCATAAAACTTGTTATATATTGAAGGAGCCTGCCATTTGGGGTCGCAGCAGGTCCGGTGGGCACTATAATTCTCGAGGTTCAACTATGTTCTATCCTATATACCTGGTACCAAGAATATTAAGGCCGATGCCTTGTCTCGGCAATTCTCCCCAGAGGAGAGGTCGAAAGAGATTCCTGAAACCATCCTACCGTCCAAATTCATTATTTCTGCTAATTCATTTGATATTCTGAACGAAATCATCAAAGCTCAAACTCAGATTCCCCAGAGGCGTAGAGGTTCCAGAGGGTACTTTGTATGCACCGCCTCAATTCAGGCAGAAGATTCTGGAATGGGGTCATTCTTCAAGGACTGCGGGTTATCCCGGTTTAAAAAAAACCCCTGGATCTCATTAGTAGGACTTTCTGGTGGCCCAAGATGGGTAGTGAGGTTCAGGACTTTACCAGTGCCTGCTCGACTTGCGCTCAAAATAAGACCGCTCGGCGCAAACCTCCGGGTCTTCTGCTCCCCTTACCCATCCCCAAACATCCATGGACACACATCTCCATGGATTTCATTGTTGAACTTCCACCCTCCAAGGGTATGACTACCATATTCGTCGTCGTGTATCTCTTCACGAAACAGGCACACTTCATTCCGCTCAAGGCCCTTCCTTCTTCTCCAGTTCTGGTGGACATTTTCTCCAGAGAGGCCTTTCTACTCCACGGTATTCCCACGTCCATTGTCTCCGACAGGGGTTCTCAATTTATTTCCAAATTCTGGCGCTCCTTCTCTAAATCACTCGGTATCACCCTCTCCTTCTCCTCCGGTTACCACCCACAGACCAACGGGCAGACTGAGAGGATGAATCAAAATCTTGAACAATATCTAAGATGTTTTGTATCGGAGGCTCTCGACGATTGGTCGGATTTACTACCCCGGGCAGAATTCACAATCAATTCTCACAAGAATGAATCTACCCAAGAATCTCCATTTTTTGCAAACTATGGTTTCCACCCCGCTCGTCTTCCCATCTCCAGCAGTCATTCAGGGGTACCAGCAGCCGATTCGCGGATTTCCGTCCTTCAACACTCCTGGAAGAGGATTCACCCGGCACTCACTGGCGCTTCCCAGAGGTACAAACTTCAAGCCGATCGGCATCTTCAGGAGGCACCTGAATACAAGCCAGGGAGCAAGGTGTGGCTCTCTGCCAAAAATATATCACCTGAAGACTCCTACCCCGAAACTGTCCCCCAAGTTCCTGGGACCCTTCGAGGTTCTCGAGCACATTAACCCAGTCACTTACCGGTTACAACTTCCTCCGACCATGAGAATTCCCACGGCTTTCCATGTTTCCTTGCTCAAAACCTACATCCAGAGCACTCGCTTCCCGTCCAAAAACCCAAGACCTAAGCCCGTCTCCATACAGGGACAACCTGAGTTCAAGGTTCAAGCCATCCTGGATTCTCGTTTTTCCAGAGGTCATTTACAGTTCCTGATTCATTGGAAGGGGTATGGTCCGGAAGAACGAACCTGGGTTCAGTTGGATCAGAGATAGAGGATGAAACACGCACTCAATCACATAGGTAATAGAGGTGGGGTACTTAGCTGCCGGTGCGCTGGTCCTGGGGAGCTCCTGAAGTCCCAATATGATCCAGAATAATGAAGAAACAGGCACACGGTCTTAATCATCAAGGAGGTTTAATATGCCATAAGGACCAACGTTTCGGCAGTCTAATACTGCCTTTCTCAAGGTGAAGGCTACCAAACACTAAGAAACAGCAAGAATATATATTACCCCCCTAATACTCACCCGTCCCTGCTCAGCTGCATTGCAACGATGCTGACGCCCACGTGATGACATCAGTGCGCCTGCGTGGCGCTCCGTGGTGACGTCAGACGTCTTGGTGTGTATCCCTGGTAGTACAGCATAGAGCTGCCTTGGGAAACCATTTCCACACCTCTCCCCAGGATGTCCACGCCCCCACGATGACGTCAGTGCGGCGTTGCACGATGACGTCAGCCGTCGAGGGGGGGGGCGATTATCAAGCAAGACAGTACTCACGGGGATGGACTTAGATGTTAATCCGTCGCCATCGGAACATTGCCTGAGCAGGGAGGACTGAGAAATTCAAAAAATCACCCTGAAAGTGCAAAAGAACCCATATAACAAATCACTAATAAAGCATATGTGCAATAACAAATACATCATATACAGTTAGGTCCGGAAATAATTGGACACTGATACAAGTTTTGTTATTTTGGCTGTGTACTAAAATAAATTCAAGTTACAGTTAAATAATGAATATGGGCTTAAAGTGCAATCTATCAGATTTAATTTGAGGGTATTCACATCCAAATTGGAGGAAGGGTTTAGGAATTACATCTCTTTAATATGTAGCCCCCTCTTTTTCAAGGGACCAAAAGTAATTGGACAATTGACTCAAAAGCTGTTTCATGGGCAGGTGTGGGCTATTCCTTCGTTATTTCATCATCAATTAAGCAGGTAAAAGGTCTGGAGTTGATTCCAGGTGTGGCATTCGCATTTGGAAGCTGTTGCTGTGAACCCACAACATGCGGTCAAAGGAGCTCTCAATGCAAGTGAAACATGGCATCCTTAGGCTGCAAAAAAAAAGAAAATCCATCAGAGAGATAGCAGGAACATTAGAAGTGGCCAAATCAACAGTTTGATACATTCTGAGAAACAAAAGAACGCACTGGTGAGCTCTGCAACACAAAAAGGCCTGGACGTCCACGGAAGACAACAGTGGTGGATGATCGTAGGATCCTTTCCATGGTAAAGAAAAACCCCTTCACAACATCCAGCCAAGTGAAGAACACTCTCCAGGAGGTAGGCATATCATTATTCAAGTCTACCATAAAGAGAAGACTTCACGAGAGCAAATACAGAGGGTTCACCACAAGGTGCAAACCATTCATAACCCTCAAGAATAGAAAGGCCAGATTAGACTTTGCCAAACAATATCTAAAAAAGCCAGCCCACTTCTGGAACAGCATTCTTTGGACAGATGAAACTAAGATCAACCTGTACCAGGATGATGGGAAGAAAAAAAAGTATGGAGAAGGCTTGGAACGGCTCATGATCCGAAGCATACCACATCATCTGTAAAACACGGTGGAGGCAGTGTGATGGCATGGGCATGCATGGCTTACAATGGCACTGGGTCACCAGTGTTTATTGATGATGTGACAGAAGACAGAAGCAGCCGGATGAATTCTGAAGTGTATAGGGATATATTGTCTGCTCAGATTCAGCCAAATTCAGTGAAGTTGATTGGACGGCGCTTCACTTTACAGATGGACAATGACCCAAAACATACTGCGATAGCAACCCAGGAGTTTTTAAGGCAAAGAAGGGGAATATTCTGCAATGGCCGAGTCAATCACCTGATCTCAACCCGAACGCACATGCATTTCACTTGCTGAAGACAAAACTTAAGGCAGTCCATCCATGGACTCTGCACCTACCAGTTGGGAAGATCATCTCTTTCCTTGTATTGCCTTCTTTGCCCCCCCATCCCTTCCCTCCCTCCCCCCTCCCCATTTGTGTGTACCACTTTCCCCCCTCCCCTTATCTGACCCAGGTATACACACAGTATATTATAATACTGATGTACTGCTCACTCATATGCAGTATTTCACTGTAATTTTTCAGGATTATACTTGTTGTCATCTGCAGTCTACAGTCTCATGTTTTCAATATACACAGGTACAGTTAGGTCCGAAAATAATTGGACACTGACACAATTTTCATAATTTGGGCTCTGTACGCTAACCACAATGGATTTGAAATGAAACAACCGAGATGCAATAAAAGTGCAGACTTTCAGCTTCAATTCAAGGGGATGAACAAAAATATCGTATGAAACGTTTAGGAATTGCAACCATTTTCATACACAGTCCCCTTATTTCAGGGGCTCAAATGTAATTGGACAAATTAACACAATCATAAATAAAGTTCATTTTTAATACTTAGTCGAGAATCCTTTGCAGTCAATGACTGCTTGAAGTCTGGAATGCATGGACATCACCAAACACTGGGTTTCCTCCTTTGTGATGCTTTGTCAGGCCTTTACTGCAGCTGTCTTCAGTTGTTGTTTGTTTGTGGGTCTTTCTGCCTTAAGTTTTGTCTTCAGCAAGTGAAATGCATGCTCGATGGGGTTGAGATCAGGTTATTGACTCGGCCATTGCAGAATATTCCACTTCTTTGCCTTAAAAAACTCCTGGCTTGCTTTTCGCAGTATGTTCTGGGTCATTGTCCATCTGTAAAGTGAAGCGCCGCCCAATCAACTTCGCTGAATTTGGCTGAATCTGAGCAGACAATATATCCCTATACACGTCAGAATTCATCCGGCTCCTTCTGTCTTCTGTCACATCATCAATAAACACTGGTGACCCAGTGCCATTGTAAGCCATGCAAGCCCACGCCATCACACTGCCTCCACCATGTTTTACAGATGATGTGGTACGCTTCGGATCATGAGCCGTTCCAAGCCTTCTCCATACTTTTGTCTTCACATCATTCTGGTTCAGGTTAATCTTAGTTTCATCTGTCCAAAGAATACTGTTCCAGAACTGGACTGGCTTTTTTAGTTCTTGTTTGGCAAAGTCTAATCTGACCTTTCTGTTCTTGAGGGTTATGAATGGTTTGCACCTTGTGGTGAACCCTCTGATTTTGCTCTCGTGAAGTCTTCTCTTTATGGTAGACTTGGATAATGATAACTTTTGGTCCCTTGAAAAAGAGGGGGCTACATATTAAAGAGATGTAATTCCTAAACCCTTCCTCCAATTTGGATGTGAATACCCTCAAATTAAATCTGATAGATTGCACTTTAAGCCCATATTCATTATTTAACTGTAACTTGAATTTATTTTGGTACACAGCCAAAATAACAAAACTTGTATCAGTGTCCAATTATTTCCAGACCTAACTGTATATACTGCACCGACACACTTTATTCAAGCAAATACCCAGTATGTACCTGGCAGATACCTGGAATGCGCCGCTCCTCACCTCTGACAAGCCCCGTTGCGTTTGCCTTCCCAGCCTGGGTTCATGCCTGGCTGACGGGTGGCTGATCTGTTAAATGATAATGATTAGGATTTAATAGGCTGCAATGCTTCGCGTGTCTACCAGATGGCATAAATTCATGAATTGTAATGCAGTATATATATATATATACTGTGCAGTATTGCAGCCAGCGGGAATAAAATGCTTCAATCCCTGCTTGGAAAATACCTCAATGCACTCGGGCAGAAAACAGTCACAAACCTCAATACACCCGGGTATACCCGAATTCGTGGGACTAGCCGAGCTCGAATAAAGTGTGTCGCCAGTGTACTG
>WSYH01004890.1:0-48906 GCA_036426205.1 Ascaphus truei | reverse complement strand
CTGATTCGTCTCGGCAGTAAAAGGCAGATCTGGCGTCACAATGCAAGTCCTGCAAGGCCACCCTACGCGTTTCGAAAGCGTGCTGCTTTCTTCTTCAGGGGTTCTACAGTACTGTCCAAAAGGGGTCCTTTATGTAGGAGTCCAAATTAGTCCAATTACATCCAATTTCAAATCCCTGCACATGCGCAATGGATGTTATTTAAAAGTCAATGCTCGTTTGCAAGCGCATGCGCAGTGCTACATTACAGCCAGAAAAAATAAACAATTTTAAAATAACGATCTCAGCTAAATACATGACTAATTCACACCAATAGTATGGTTTGAAATATATGTGAAAATAGTGTACACACAATTAATATTAATTATAAAAATGTGATGGAACTGCTTTTAGGTTGTCAAATGACCATGTAAATGTGTAAATAGATATATATGAATTTTCTTATACCTATTTGGCTATGTGATTAATTAATTTGTATATAATGTGAATCATATATATAAGTGCTTAATGAAATATTGTATTTATTAAAATACCTCATAAGGTGAATGATTATATAAAGTGCTATATGAAGATACAAAACCTGAAAGGTGAATATTAAATTAAATAAGGTGATTTAAACTAGTGGTTAATTAAAAGATATATATAGTGCTATATAAAAATTGGGAACCTAAAAAATGTATATTTATTTTAATAAAGTATATGAGTGAAAATAAATACTAAGTGTTATATAAATGTGTCTGTGTAGTGTACATAAAGTGCTCTTTAGTAAACAATATTACATACAGATATTGTATTTACAAATTTAAACAATAAAAACTAAAAACTAACAGAATTGGTGGAACTCTGCAAACCAGATTTGGGAGGACAAAATGGATAAACTTCACACCGAATCAACTCACCAGAAAGGCTTTGAGATCGAAGTCAACGTTGAGGCCTAATGGGGATAGGGTTCGAAGTTCATATATCCAATAGGACTCCCTCCTCCCCAATAGGCTCACAGCGTTTCCCCCTCTCCAATTTGGAGTGATGGTTTCGATTGCCATACATTTTAAACCTGTAGGATCCTGATTATGCACTTGAAGAAAATGATGCGATACGTTGTGCGTAGTTAACCCTCTTTTAATGTTATATACATGTTCGTATAAACGTCTTTGGACAGATCTAGTAGTCATACCCACATATTGCAGACCGCAGGGACATTCAAGTAAATAAACTACAAATGAACTTTTACATGTGATGTGTTGATGAATTAAATAATTTTTAGAAGTATTATTTGATTTATAGTTGGATGTTTTTATACTATATTTGCACGCAGTACACCTGTTACATGGAAAATATCCTTTGTGTGAGACAATATTACGTGAATTGGTTTGTAAAGATGGACAGCTTGGAGCTAACTTATGTCCGATATACGGTGCTCTAGTAAGTACAATCTGGGGGTGTTCTGGTAAAATGCCTTCAAGTTCTTTATCTTTTTTTAAGATTGGCCAATATTTTTTGAAGATTTTTCTTATATTGGGTGCCATTTGATTGTATTGAGTGACAAAGGTTAGATTTGCAGATTTATTTGCAACTTTATCTTTGTACCGTAAAAGATTAGATCTTTCCATTGCTTCAACTTCAGTAATTGTTCTGTCTAGATCTTTAGATGAATATTCTCTTTCCAGAAATTTTTTCTTTAGATCTTCAGCTTGGTTTTGAAATGTTTCGACATTTGAACAGTTTCGTTTTAATCTAATAAATTGGCCTTTGGGTATATTTTTAACCCATGATGGGTTATGGTGACTGCGTGCATGTAAATAATTATTTGCTTGTACCGGTTTCAAATAAGTACTAGTTTCTATGCGATTATTTTTTGTCGAAATGGTTAAATCTAAATACTCTATTGAAGATGGACTAGTGTTAAAAGTAAATACCAAATTATAAATGTTGTTATTCATATATCTTTTAAAGTCCTCTAACTGTTCTAATGTGCCTAACCAAATAAAAATAATATCGTCTATGTAGCGCCGCCACAGGACCAAATTCGCTCCAAATGGACAACTGGACCAAATATGGTGTTTTTCCCAGTTGCCCATGAAAAGATTTGCATAACTTGGAGCAAATTTGGTACCCATGGCGGTGCCACACACCTGCAAATAATATTTAGTGTTAAAATTAAAAAAATTGTGAGTGAGAATAAATTTAATACCAGAAATTATAAATGTTTTTAATTCTATGGAAACTGAAGGGTCATTGTCTAATGTACACTGGCGACACACTTTATTGAAGTGTGGCCAGTTCCGCAAGCCGGGAGATTTCCCGGCTTGCAAGTGGCAGCCCCTCGGCGTGCCGCGCGTCACCGATGCGCGGTCACGCGTCATCGGGTGCCTGCACCCCCTGCACGCGCGTCCAGGGCTCCCCGAGGGAGCCCTGGTGTCCCGCGATGTGGGGGACGGCGGCAGGGGGTTCCGGGGGACCCGTCGGATCCGGAGAGGAGAGGGGGAAGCCACGATCGGCGGGCCTCTCCTCCGCTGCTTCGGCGCGCGCCCGGCACCCTCCGGCGCGCGCCAGGTAACTGCTGCGGCCGAGAACGGGCAAATGCTCGAATAAACTCGGCCGCAGCAGTATCTGAAACGGCTACACTGGCGACACACTTTATTCGAGCTTGGCTAGTCCCACGAATTCGGGTATACCCGGGTGTATTGAGATTTGTGACTGTTTTCTGCCCGAGTGCATTGAGGTATTTTCCAGGCAGGGATTGAAGCATTTTATTCCCGCTGGCTGCAATACTGCACAGTATATATATATATACTGCATTACAATTCATGAATTTATGCCATCTGGTAGACACGCGAAGCATTGCAGCCTATTAAATCCTAATCATTATCATTTAACAGATCAGCCGCCCGTCAGCCAGGCATGAACCCAGGCTGGGAAGGCAAACGCAACGGGGCTTGTCAGAGGTGAGGAGCGGCTCATTCCAGGTATCTGCCAGGTACATACTGGGTATTTGCTCGAATAAAGTGTGTCGGTGCAGTATGCACCCTTGTTCGTGATTTATAACGGTATACAAAGAATTAACATCAGCGGTGACAAAATAATAATGTGAATCCCATTGAATGTCCTGAAGGGTCTGCAATATGTGGGTCGTGTCCCTTACATGTCTAATGTATCTGAAACGGCTATGCACCCTTGTTCGTGATTTATAACGGTATACAAAGAATTAACATCAGCGGTGACAAAATAATAATGTGAATCCCATTGAATGTCCGGAAGGGTCTGCAATATGTGGGTGTCCCTTACATAAGAGGGCAACTGCACAACGTACGGTTGGAGTTTACTGTCAATATACTGGGATAGGTGAGAAGTTAAAGACTGGATACCTGATATTATCGGTCGACCGGGGGGAAATTCTAAATTTTTATGTATTTTTGGTATTATATAAAACAAAGGTATTCGCGGATATAAGTTATAAAGAAAATCAAACTCTTGTTTAGTGATAATTTGTTGATTTAAACCTATTGTAAGAAAATTAAAAATTAATTGTTGGTATTGAATGGTGGGGTCAGAGGGAGGGGTTGATGTGGACGATCTCCCAGGATCCTTAAAGCCTCCTCGATATAGTAGGATTTGTCCATATCACCAACCACCCCCCCCCCCTTATCACAGGTTTTATAATAATAGCATCATTTTCTTCAAGTGCACGCAGGGTATTTTTATCATCTACACTAAGATTATCATGTTTGATTTTGAAATTACGACTTGAATTTCAAATCGTCTTGACCCTACCATTCAATACCAACATTACTTTTAATTTCTTACAATAGGTTTAAATCAACAAATTATCACTAAACAAGAGTTTGATTTTCTTTATAACTTATATCCGCGAATACCTTTGTTTTATATAATACCAAAAATACATAAAAATTTAGAATTTCCCCCCGTCGACCGATATATGCAGGTACCTCTTTCCCCAAAACACTCCACCCTATCCCAGTATTGACAGTAACTCCAACCGTACGTTTGTGCAGTTGCCCTCTTATGTAAGGGACACCCACATATTGCGACCCTTCGGACATTCAATGAGATTTCACTTATTATTTGTCACCGCTGATTGTAATTCTTTGTATACCGTTTAAAAAATCACGAACAGGGTGCATAAGCCTTTCAGATACATTAGACAATGACCCGTCAGTTTTCAATAGAATTAAAAACATTTATTTTCTGGTATAAATTTATCTCACTCACAATTTTTTAATTTTAACACTAAATATTATTTGCAGGTGTATGGCACCCGCCATGGGTACCAAATTTGCTCCAAGTTATGCAATCTTTCATGGGCAACTGGGAAAACAACCATATTTGGTCCAGTTGTCCATTTGAGCGAATTGGGTCCTGTGGCGGAGCTACATAGACATATTATTTTTATTTGGTCAGGCACATTAGAACAGTTAGAGGACTTTAAAAGATATATAATAACAACATTTATAATTTGGATTTACTTTTAACACTAGTCCATCTTCAATGAGTATTTAGATTTAACCATTCGACAAAAATAATCGCATAGAAACTAGTACTTATTTGAAACCGGTACAAGCAAATAATTATTTACATGCACGCAGTCACCATAACCCCATGGGTTAAAAATATACCCAAAGGCAATTTATTAGATTAAAACGAAACTGTTCAAATGTCGAAACATTTCAAAACCAAGCTGAAGATCTAAGAAAAAATTTCTGGAAAGAGAATATTCACTAAAGATCTAGACAGAACAATTACTGAAGTTGAAGCAATGGAAAGAATCTACTCTTTACGGTACAAAGATAAAGTTGCAAATAAATCTGCAAATCTAACCTTTCACTCAATACAATCAAATGGCACACAATATAAGAAAATCTTCAAAAAATATTGGCCAATCTTAAAAAAGATAAAGAACTGAAGGCATTTTACCAGAACACCCCCAGATTGTATTTACTAGAGCACCGAATATCGGACGTAAGTTAGCTCCAAGCTGTCCATCTTTACAACCAATTCACGTAATATTGTCTCACACAAAGGATTTTCTCCATGTAACAGGTGTACTGCGTGCAAATATAGTATAAAAACATCCAAACTATAAATCAAATAATACTTCTAAAAATTATTTTTAATCATCAATACATCACATGTAAAAGTTCATTTGTAGTTTATTTACTTGAATGTCCCTGCGGTCTGCAATATGTGGGTATGACTACTTGATCTGTCCAAGACGTTTATACGAACTGTATATAACATTAAAAGAGGTTAACTACGCACAACGTTATCGCATCATTTTCTTCAAGTGCATAATCAGGATCCTACAGGTTTAAAATGTATGGGCAATCGAAACCATCACTCCAAATTGGAGAGGGGGAAACGCTGTGAGCCTATTGGGAGGAGGGAGTCCTATTGGATATATGAACTTCGAACCCTATCCCCATTAGGCCTCAACGTTGACTTCGATCTCAAAGCCTTTCTGGTGAGTTGATTCGGTGTGAAGTTTATCCATTTTGTCCTCCCAAATCTGGTTTGCAGAGTTCCACCAATTCTGTTAGTTTTTGTTTTTTTGTTTAAATTTGTAAATACAATATCTTGTATGTATATTGTTTACTAAAGAGCACTTTATGTACACTACACAGACACATTTATATAACACTTAGTATTTATTTTCACTCATATACTTTATTAAAATAAAATATACATTTTTAGGTTCCCAATTTTTATATAGCACTATATATATCTTTTAATTAACACTAGTTTAAATCACCTTATTTAATTTAATATCCCTTTCAGGTTCTGTATCTTCATATGCACTTTATATAATCATTCACCTTATGAGGTATTTTAATAAATACATATTTCATTAAGCACTTTATATATGATTCACATTATATACAAATTAATTATCACATAGCCAAAAAGGTATAAGAAAATTCATATATCTATTTACACATTACATGGTCATTTGACAACCTAAAAGCAGTTCCATCACATTTTTATAATTAATATTAATTGTGTGTACACTATTTTCACATATATTTCCACATACTATTGGTGTGAATTAGTCATGTATTGAGCTGATCGTTATTTTAAAATTGTTTATTTTTCTGGCTGTAATTAGCACTGCGCATGCGCTTGCAAACGAGCATTGACTTTTAAATAACCTCCATTGCGCATGTGCAGGGATTTGAAATTGGATGTAATTGGACTAATTTGGACTCCTACATAAGGACCCTTTTGGACAGTACTGTAGAACCCCTGAGAAGAAAGCAGCACGCTTTCGAAACGCGTAGGGTGCCTTCAGGACTTGCATTGTGACCCAGATCGCCTTTTACTGCCGAACGAATCAGCTGTTACCAGCTAAAGTTTACATCTTCCCTTTTGTCTTTTGTTTTTATTTCTTTTAAGCACAACTCTTCCGTCTGGAGCCCATCCTTGACCTTCCCACTGGTGTGAATATATCCTTTACCTATTGGCGCCTTATAATACATTTTCCTTACCTTGTATTTTTTCTGACCAGGGGGTCAGTTTTCAGTATTTTAGGCAGCCCCCCATGTGAGGTTTACTTTCTCATATAAGGGTAACATTGTGTTCTGTAGATCTAGTTAGCGCTACCTGTTCTGTGTTACTATCTGTTTTGTCCCCCTCTAGGCTAGCAGCTTCTAGGTTTAAAATGTCTCTATTATTTGCACAACGAGTTAAGTAGGACATTGATATAAATCTATATTTTCTGATAAGAAGTTCCAATTGTGGGTTGATAATGTACAAAAGAATATACAAGAGATGGCAGACAAATTGGGAAAAACTTCTCATCATGAGAATAAGCAATTATGGGATGCGATTACCATTGAAAAATACGTGGAACAAAAACGTATTCCACGTGGCTTAAGGCTATTTAAAAAACCCACTACTGATTTTCAGAGTGAATCATTTATTCTTGAATGGAATCGCATCCTTGACAATTGTTCATTCGAACTCATGCGTTTATTATATCCAAACGCAAAGTATGCCTTGAAACATTAGATAAAGAAATCAATGACATGAAAGGATATTTGAAAAATATAAAGATCATATGAGTTACCAATGTTGGAGAACAGAATTAAAAACAAATGGATAAACTGCAACATGAAACTATTACTTCAAAACAAATAAAGTTCCAACGGGATAATAAGATTGATTATGCTACCGGTTGTTATAGGAATTGGAAAAAACCCTAAACAAGATTTTGAAAACTAAATCTAATAAAGAGAAGTATACAAAAGACTACTCTCACAAAATACCATCTAATTATAGGAAAACCATCCCTAGTAATAAACCAACTCCAGTGAGCCGGTGCATTGTGTCTCCTAAAACACAAAGAAACACACCACAACCTAGAACCCAATTTGGTTAAACAAACCACAAGATCTAGTGTACAAGCCCCCCCATACCATCACTAAATCAATTGGAAAAATATATGGATAATATTTTTGACCAATATAACCATCATAAAATCCAACCTCTAATTGATTTAGATAAAGAAGTCACCCTGCCATCTCCAGTCTGAAGAAGAGAAAGCCACATTCTCTTTTTAGATTGAGACAGTCCAGGGACCCAAAAAATGCCACAAAAGGCAATAAGGGATTTACTGGGGAGAAGACGGCTCCACAAGGGACCCACACAACAAAAAACGAAAAAACACCTTAGAGGAACGAGAGGAGGGAGAAAGAATGGAAAAGGTAACAAAACATTAAGATCAAAATCTACACATACAATATTTTAATATTAGTAGTATCTTGTTACGCTAAGGAAAGTAAATATTATTATCTAAAGGATTATCCTTTGCACCAGTTACACGGCCCAGACAGTTTCAAACTGTAACATGAGACGTTCAAAGTTATGTGCGAAAACTATGCCTCAAGAAAATATTTCTTAGAGATGCCCGTCTAAGCAGATACGAATAGTCATTTGCCTATTCAGTGACATCTACAAATACCAAAATTTTTAAAAATCCATCCACGTTCTTCCCCAAATTTGTTAGTGGTCCCTTTGTGGACACTTTTGCCCAATGGTCCCACGACGTTTAGTGATAATTTGTTGATTTAAACCTATTGTAAGAAAATTAAAAATTAATTGTTGGTATTGAATGGTGGGGTCAGAGGGGAGGGGTTGATAAGTGGACGTATCTCCCAGGATCCTTAAAGCCTCCTCGATATAGTAGGATTTGTCCATAATCACCAACCACCCCCCCCCCCTTATCAACAGGTTTTATAATAATAGCATCATTTTCTCAGGTTTTATAATAATAGCATCATTTTCTTCAAGTGCACGCAGGGTATTTTTATCATCTACACTAAGATTATCATGTTTGATTTTGAAATTATATTTTTATCATCTACACTAAGATTATCATGTTTGATTTTGAAATTACGACTTTGAATTTCAATATCGTCTCTGACCCTACCATTCAATACCAACAATTACTTTTTAATTTTCTTACAATAGGTTTACCATTCAATACCAACAATTACTTTTTAATTTTCTTACAATAGGTTTAAATCAACAAATTATCACTAAACTTGCATTGTGACGCCAGATCTGCCTTTTACTGCCGAGACGAATCAGCTGTTACCAGCTAAAGTTTACATCTTTCCCTTGCCGAGACGAATCAGCTGTTACCAGCTAAAGTTTACATCTTTCCCTTTTGTGCTTTTGTTTTTATTTCTTTTAAGCACAACTCTTCCGTCTGGAGCCCATCCTTGACCTTCCCACTGGTGTGAATATATCCTTTACCTATTGGCGCCTTATAATACATTCTTCCTTACCTTGTATTTTTTCTGACCAGGGGGTCAGTTTCAGTATTTTAGGCAGCCCCCCATGTGAGGTTTACTTTCTCATATAAGGGTAACATTGTGTTCTGTAGATCTAGTTAGCGCTACCTGTTCTGTGTTACTATCTGTTTTTGTCCCCCTCTAGGCTAGCAGCTTTCTAGGTTTAAAATGTCTCTATTATTTGCACAACGAGTAAGTAGGAACATTGATATAAATCGTATATTTTCTGATGAAGAAGTTCCAATTGTGGTTGATAATGTACAAAATGATATACAAGAGATGGCAGACAAATTGGAAAAACTTCTCATCAATGAGAATAAGCAATTATGGGATGCGATTACCATTGAAAAATACGTGGAACAAAAACGTATTCCACGTGGCTTAAGGCTATTTAAAAAACCCACTACTGATTTTCAGAGTGAATCATTTATTCTTGAATGGAATCGCATCCTTGACAATTGTTCATTCGAACTCATGCGTTTATTGATATCCAAACGCAAAGTATGCCTTGAAACATTAGATAAAGAAATCAATGACATGAAAGGATATTTTGAAAAATATAAAGATCATAGTGAGTTACCAATGTTGGAGAACAGAATTAAAAACAAAATGGATAAACTGCAACATGAAACTATTACTTCAAAACAAATAAAGTTCCAACGGGATAAAATTGATTATGCTACCGGTTGTTATAGGAATTGGAAAAAACCTAAACAAGATTTTGAAAGATCTAAATCTAATAAAGAGAAGTATACAAAAGACTACTCTCACAAAATACCATCTAATTATAGGAAAACCATCCCTAGTAATAAACCAAACTCCATTGAGCCGGTGCAATTTGTGTCTCCTAAAACACAAAGGAAAACACACACACAACCTAGAACCAATTTGGTTAAACAACCATCAAGATCTAGTGTACAAGCCCCCCCATACCATCACTAAATCAATTGGAAAAATATATGGATAATATTTTTGACCAATATAACCATCATAATAAATACCAACCTCTAATTGATTTAGATAAAGAACGTCACCCTGCCATCTCCAGTCGTGAAGAAGAGAAAGCCACATTCTCTTTTTTAGATTGGAGACAGTCCAGGGACCCAAAAAATGCCAAAGAAGCAATAAGGGATTTACTGGGGAGAGACGGCTCCACAAGGGACCCACACAACAAAAAACGAAAAAACACCTTAGAGGAACGAGAGGAGGGAGAAAGAATGGAAAAGGTAACAAAACATTAAGATCAAAATCTACACATAACAATATTTTTAATATTAGTAAGTATCTTGTTACCGCTAAGGAAAGTAAATTATTATCTAAAGGATTATCCTTTGCACCAGTTACAGGCCCAGACAGTTTCAAACTGTACATAGACGTTCAAAGTTATGTGCGAAAACTATGCCTCAAGAAATATTTTCTTAGAGATGCCCTGTCTAAAGCAGATACGAATAGTCATTTGCCTATTTCAGTGACATCTACAAATACCAAAATTTTTAAAAATCCATCCACGTTCTTCCCCAAATTTGTTAGTGGTCCCTTTGTGGACACTTTTGCCCAAATGGTCACAGACGATATTGAAATTCAAAGTCATAATTTCAAAATCAAACATGATAATCTTAGTGTAGATGATAAAAATACCCTGCGTGCACTTGAAGAAAATGATGCTATTATTATAAAACCTGCTGATAAGGGGGGGGGGTTTGTGATTATGGACAAATCCTACTATATCGAGGAAGCTTTAAGGATCCTCTTGCATTGTGACGCCAGATCTGCCTTTTACTGCCGAGACGAATCAGATGTTACCAGCTAAAGTTTACAGCTTTCCCTCCACGAATCTGCTGCGGTGATTCTGCCACCAGCTGCACGGCCAAATCGAGCACCAAGGGAGTGTACAGCAACACACGCAGGCTAACGTGTGCAACCCCCAATCCATGGATCTGTTCCGGTGCAGCAGCTGTGCAAGCAGGAGAGAGGGGATACTCTCAGATTTATCCACCGCCTGTTTATATCTTTCGTCCGGTGAGTGGGCAGTTCACCTGGTGTTGCAGAGTGCCGGTCCTATATTAATTGTCCTTTATCATTTGTTACATGAAATTTGTATTGTGTATTTTGTATTTTTTATTTTTCTTGTGTCCAGTGTTTTTATAGATGTTTTATTAAATGTTTTTTAATTGATCCTTCACCCATGATCTCAGCTAATACTTACCAATTTGTTAGGTGTGTGTAGTTTATGTTGTTTGTCCATTGTATTTACAATATTACACTATGTTTTGTGCTTTTGTTTTTATTTCTTTTAAGCACAACTCTTCCGTCTGGAGCCCATCCTTGGCCTTCCCACTGGTGTGAATATATCCTTTACCTATTGGCGCCTTATAATACATTCTTCCTTACCTTGTACCTCATTAAATGCCCCTGTGGCCTTGGTTATGTGGGAGAAACAACACAACAGGTAAAGGACCGGATTCGACAGCACAATGCGGCCATCCGTAGGGGTGACCATGACGCTCCGGTGGCCCATCACTTCACACAAGCTGGGCACAATGTGAGTCAACTGAGGTTCCAGGTCATAGATGGTGTGGGGAGAAAGAGACATGTGGGGACCTTCAGAGGTCTTTATTGCAGAAAGAGACACTATGGATTAGACGTTTGGACACTGTAAGTCCCAGGGGCATTAATAAGGACTTAGACCTTAGCTGCTATTTTTAATCTTTTGATATTTGCATCACCCCAGGATGTGCCATCTGTCACTCCTAGTAACCCTCATGGGTCCTGCAGGACACCCTCCCCACCAGACCTGGACCAGCATTCAGTATACGACCATAGCTCATTATTCTTGAAGTATGGGTCAGGTGCTATAAGGGTTAATGTTCTGCCTGTGATCCATCCTGTCATCTTAGTTGTCTCTATCCACCTCTAACTAGACCCTTGACAGCAGGTGAGCTGAAGTTTTCTTTGACATCTTATACCATAGAGGGATTTGGACCCGTCTTTGGTACTTAGGTGTGGATGTGATTTTTTAACCTTTTTTACGCCCTTTCATTTGGTCTCTCTCTTTTTAGGGGGTTGTCTGTCTATTTTTAGCTATTTAGGTATATACCTGAATAGCCTCTCATTGCTTTAATACTTATGTTTTGCCTTCTGTTTGGTTTGGGAGTCTTTACAGGAGTACCCAGTATGTTACTGCAGAGCACTATGTGCTAGCAACAAGAATGCATGCAGCACAACCTTCCCGTCTGGTCAGAGGCTGCAAAAGATCAAGTACTGTGTGATCGGGACCTTGCACATGCGCAATGAGTGACTAGCAGCTGGAACATGATTTACTTATCTTCAAAGGCAGCTGAGACAGAAGCACTCTACGCTGTTCAAAGACTATCCGCACAGGATCCTGCGCTTGCTCAGTGACATTCCTCATGAGCAGTGAAGGGGAAAAGTATGCACAGGCGCTCTCGTGACTTGCCACGTCTGCAGCTTTCTGTTGAGGACCCTGTCAGTGCCGTCACCAGCCAGACGATAGGAGCTGTTAATCCTCTCTGCTACTTAAAGCAATGAATTCAGCTTGTTCAGTCCCAAGCACTCGACAGGGCACCAGGAAGAGGGTTTGCTTATACTTGTTCACTGATTGACATTAGATATCTGCATATGTTCTGTGTCTTTTACAATATTCTTGTATTTACATTTATTGTTTTATATTTGATATCTGTTTATGTGATTTGCCCTCTTTAGACTTTAGATTTATATCATTAGCTGAGTGTGGGATTTTTTGACAGTGGGGAGGGAAGGCTTAGGGAAGTACCTCTGGGACCCTTTGGGACCAGGGGGAATGGGCCAGAAGAAGAGGTCACCCCTCGAAACGTCGCCCCCCTAGTTTGCTTTCCTTTTTCCATTTTTTGTGATTTTTTGCTTTCCTTTTGTGTTTTTTCCCCTTCTCCTTCTTTCCCCTCTACCGCCTTTTTTGATTTTCTCTATGGTGATATTTATTCTTGCATTGGTGTATTGGCTATTGTTGCTATATTTTCGCTTCCCGGGAAAGTTGGGCCCGCTCCAAATGGGCTGGGATTATCGCACCCTTTCTACTAGCGGAAGCCCAAAATGTATTGTGACCTCAACGAAGAAGCCGCTGCAGATTACTACCGTAATCATCACAAGGATTGGAGTGACTTCCGCAGTATGTGCTCAAAGGTTCCATACTTGGAGATACCAGGAACAGAAGTCACCCAGATCCCAGTTATGGGATTTGGTCCATCTGGCAACCAAGTGGCTAAGACCAGAAGCATTTAGCCCAACCCGGATCCTTGAGATGGTGGTGTTGGACTGATTCATTGAAGCATTACCCCAAGACCTCCGACATTGGGTGGGACAAGGAGATCCCCTCACTTATGATGCCATGATCGGCGAAGTGGAATGTTTTCTAACCACCCGTGAACTGTCACGCTCCACAGTCTCCCGCACAAACCAAAATTTGCGGCCCAACATGAACAGTAGAAGCCAGTGCTGTAACAAAGACCCGCAACCGGCCGCACGGTTTGAGAGAGTGGAAGAAAACCTGGATAAAGACAGAAACTCTAAATCTCTGAAAGGGTTTCAAGAACGACCTGGGCCAATTGTTTGTTTTGAGTGTGGGGAGGTGGGACATATTACGGCTCACTGCCCTGAGTTGTCTGAATCAATGGAGTGTGGGTATGGCTCTGTGAGGTCAGAGTTCTGTGGAGTTGTATGTCTGACCCGTGGGGAAACAAAATACCCACAACTTCCTCACCACTGTGATTTTAAATGGTAAACCAATCTCCGCTTTGGTAGGCTCAGGGAGTAATATTAACTTGGTATCAGGGAAGTTGGTTAAGCCTCTCCAGTTACGCCAGGGTGAGAAGCTGCTGGTATTATGTGTGCATGGGTGCACGCTTCCATATACCACGACTCCGATAAAAGTAAAAGTCGAGGGGCAAGTCATCCAAACTACGGCAGCAATTGTACCAAAGTTACCCCATTACCTAGTGTTAGGCTGTCATTTTCCTGGTTTTGACACCCTGATCAGAAGACAACTCACCTTAAACAATCCTACTCCGGATGAGGTTTTTCCGTTTACAGCCCCTGAGTTAGTCTCTGACGTGTCTAAAACTCCAAAATCAAAATGAGAACGTAGGAAGGACAAAAAAAAGAGATCTGCTCCCACCCCAGTTAGCACTGGTTACTACTCCTAACAGAGGAAGAACAGAGGATGAGGCCTTGTCAGAGACAGAGCTTGTTGACACTCAGGAGTCAGAGTTACTCATAGATGTAACCGGCCAAACTCCAGATGAGGAAGGTTTAGGAAGTCTAGAGCTTTCCCCAAGTAATTTTGGTAGGGAATAGGCTAATGATCCCCAGTTGAAAAATGGGTTTAGCCAAGCGGTAGAGGTTAATGGGGTCCCTCTAGAAGGGACTATCAAGGATACCGATCCCTATTTTTGTATTAAAAATTATTTATTGTACCATGTGAGCCAAGAGGAGGACCAAGAAATAGAAAAATTGATAGTACCCAGTTCACGAGTATGGAAGGTCATAGAGCTAGCACACTCTCACTTATTGGGTGGTCATCTTGGAGTAGAGAAAACACAGAAAAGAATCCTAAAAAGATTTTATTGGCCAGGGATATTTAATGCAGTAAAAAGGTTCTGTGCCTCCTGCCCCGAGTGTCAGTTGACAGCCCCCCGACCAAGCTTGAGGGTCCCGTTAATTCCTATGCCTATTATTGAGGTTCCATTTGAGAAGATTGCTATGGATATAGTGGGTCTCTTGGACAAATCGGCCAAGGGTCATCAATACATCCTAGTAATTCTAGATTATGCCACTCGCTATCTAGAGGCGCTGCCTTTACGTAATACTTCCTCCAAAGCCATAGCTAAGGAATTGTTACAGGTATTCTCCCGACTCGGAATACCGAAGGAAATTTTGACAGATCAGGGTACCCCGTTTACGTCTAAGCTTATGCAAGAATTATGTGTAGAGCTAAAAATAAAGTCCCTAAGAACCTCTGTTTACCATTTGCAAACGGACGGACTGGTAGAAAGATTTAATAAAACTCTTAAAATGTGTAACGCCTGTATGCCCGCAGACCTGACCAGTCCCCAATACTGAGGTGGGAAGGGTTTTAACACACACCTACAGCAGTTAGGGCGTGCCCGAAGTGTGGTAGTGCGTTGCCGGGCCTGTAGAAAGAAGGTAAAGGTATACTTGCAACGCCTTGGGTTTCAGAGTCTGGATGGTGATGTCCGTGTGCCAGAGTTCAGGGGCGATAGAAAACAGGATGGTGATGTCTGTAAGCCAGAAGTAACAGGGGTAACAGAAGACAGCAAAGTCGTATCCGAATGCAGGGTCCAAGGGCAGGAGAGAGCAGGGTAATCCAGTACAAAGCAAAGATCAAGCCAGGGAGATCCAAAGGTAAGCAGGAACAGGAACAAACACTGAAAGAGACAGGAGAGCCAAGCATAGGACTGCACACACGGGTCACAAGAAGCTATGCAGAGCAATGAGGAAATGGACACACAGGGGTTATAAAGGAGGGAACACCAATGGGAGAGAGAGGAGGAGCAGAGGGTAAAGTGAGAGGCAGCAGGGATAGGTGAGAAGGAGAGAGGGAGGAGACAGGTAAATCAGAGAGGGCAATGGCTTGTACAGCATGGGGGGCAGAGCCAGAGGTTTGGGAAAGCCTACAAGAGGAACGTGTGCGCACGCCCTCTGTAAGGTTAGGGTGCGTGCACACAGGCTGAGTCAGGAGACGTGTGTAACGAGAGCGGGAGGGCCCGCCGAGGGAGGAGAGGGAACTGGAGGAGTAACTGCAGGAGGTAATGTGACCGGAGGGGAGACAGTGGGACGCCGCGAGCACTGAGTGCCACGGAGAGGATCGGGAGCTTGGGGAAATGTGCACGCATTGCGGGGAACGCGCGTGGCAATTGGGAGCGCGTTAGGGCATGCCACAGAGGGACAGATGCGGGAGGAGGAAGGGAGAGCAGAACGGGAAGGTAAGGGAAAAAGGTCAGAGGCAGGGGAAACAGCGGGAACGGGGACACATGAAGGGGCAGGAATCCCCTGAACCATCACAAGATGATGTTGAGGAAGGTAGTTGATAGGGATGGGAATAACTGGGACACCTTGTTGCCTTACCTCTTGTTTGCTATCCGGGAAGTACCACAGGCCTCTACAGGGTTTTCCCCATTTGAACTCCTGTATGGGAGACGCCCAAGAGGGATTCTGGATAGCCTCAAGGAAGAGTGGGAGCCACAAGCTGTTCCAGGGAAGAATATCGTCGAGTTTGTGGAAGACTTAAAAGAACGCATTGCTCATGTTACTTTCATAATCAGATAAACATTTAGAAGAGGCACAGAGGGCCCAACAGAACCTTTACAACAGGCAAGCTACTATACGGTTCGCAGCTTCCGACCAGGGGACAGAGTAATGGTGCTTGTTCCCACGGCCGAAAGCAAGCTGTTATCACATTAGCAAGGGCCATATGACGTTCTAGAACCGGTCGGCCTGGTGAATTATAAAATTCGACAGCCAGGTCGGAAGAAGGTAGTGCAAATCTATCACATAAATCTATTAAAATCCTGGAAGGAAAGAGAGGTATGTCTGACGGTAGTATGTAACAAATCTGGGAAAGGGGAGTATCCACTAATTTGAATATCGACAGAACTCACTCCTGAACAATACGGGGAAGCTGTAGACTTGAAAAATAGGAACAGGGACGTATTTTCCAGCGTACCAGGGAAAACTAGGGTGGTTTCCCATGATATCGTCACCAAGCCGGGAATAGCCATTAAGATAAGACCTTATAGGATCCCAGAAGTCAGTGAGCCAGTATTCAGTCAGAGGTAAAGAAGATGCTAGAATTAGGGGTAATTGAGGCGTCCCATAGTCAATGGTCCAGCCCTATTGTCTTGGTACCTAAGCCAGATGGGTCAATACGGTTTTGTAATGACTTTAGAAAAGTCAATGAGGTCTCGAAGTTTGATGCCTATCCTATGCCCCGGGTAGACGAGTTAATTGAGAGGTTGGCGAGGATCCGTTTTCTAACCACTTTAGATCTTATAAAGGGTTATTGGCAAATCCCGTTAACAGATTCGGCAAAAGAGAAAACAGCCTTCTCCACACCTGATGGCCTCTTCCAGTATACCGTCTTACCCTTTGGCCTTCATGGTGCGCCTGCAACCTTCAAAAGGTTAATGAATAAATTGTTACAACCACACTCGAACTACGCCTCAGCATACTTAGATGATGTGGTAATTCATAGTCCAGATTGGGACTCACATCTACAAAAAGTTGAGGCAGTGTTGAGAACCTTTCAGAAGGCGGGTCTTACAGCCAACCCAGCTAAATGTTCAGTCGGCTTGGCAGAAGCAAAATATCTTGGCTATGTTGTAGGAAGGGGGGCAGTATAACCCCAGCTCAATAAAGTTGAAGCTATTGAGAATTGGCCCTGTACCCTTTAAAAAAAAAAACAGGTTAGGACATTTCTAGGCATTGTAGGTTACCACAGGCGATTTATACCACATTTTGCAACCCGGGCTGCACAGCTTTCAGATTTAGTAAAAGCAAGGGCACCCAATGTCGTAAAATGGAGCAGTGTGAGGATTCGGGGATCGCGGCGCTCACAGCGCGACCCCTCCTCACCTTCTTTACCTGCTACTGCTGTGGCGCGTCCCCCTCGCCGACGCAAGTCACCTCCCGCTGCCCTGGGTGTTCCCTGCCGCCTTCGGCGGTCCGCCTCTGCTCCGCAGCCGCCTCTCCCTCATGCGGCCGCCATTTGTCCCGGGCGCACGCGTGAACAGCGCTCGCTGGGTGAAGATAATTTATTCACTGCTCTGGCACTGAAACCACGCCCCCAACTGATGAACAGGCTATTTCCCCAGACTAAACTATCTCACCTGTCTGCCAATCAAGGGGAGCTATCCTGGACAGCTCCATGCACTCCTCCAGGTCTGCCCCCTCTTCCCATTCGCCAGTCTCACTATATTATGCCTATCCTACCATTCCCACATTGCTTGACATAGTCTCCACTTGTGGATCACTACGCTGGCACTTACTCTCTTTATTCACTCAGGTCACTACTTGGCTTGGCGGACATCAATCTCTGGCTCTCAATCCCTGCTTGGACACCGACCTTCCGGAATTCTCCAATCCCTTACCTTGGCTAACGGCAATGACTACGGAACTTCTTTATCGGTACCAGCAAGTATTGCTTAAGCTAAACATCACCTGGCCTGCAACGCCTAAAACACCACACTGCGGACACGCTCCTTTTGCTGCGGGTGCATGCTCATATACGTCCTCACCTCAGTATAAGGGTCGGGTCTGGTCTGCGGGCAGCCCTGGCGTAACATTATGTCGAGCCCACAAGACGCAGACCAGACTGATATGGCCTCTATGATGACGACCATGTACCAGCAAATCCAGGCCTTAACAGATCAAGTGGCTCTCCTCTCTCAGCAGGTACAGGACCTTTCCCTTCAGGCACCACCTGTGGATGCACCGCCGGCGCAGTCAGATCCGGTATCCACTTCATCCCCAATGTCCGAAGATTCCCGCTCCGAAGCCTTACGCGGGGGATCCGCACGCCTGTTGTGGCTTTCTCAATCAATTCGAGATCCAGCTCGAGATGGCTCCCCAACAGTATTCCACTGGTCGTAAAAAGGTGGCTTACGTTTACAGCCTGCTCACAGGTAATGCACTGGCATGGGCCTCCCCGATCTGGGAACTGCACGTGATTACGCAGCCTTTAGACGAGATTTCCGACAGGTCTTCGATACCCCCGCACGCCAAGAGACTGCTTCGGACTCCCTGCTACAGCTTTCACAGGGACGTCGGCCTGTGGCCAAATACGCCTTGGAGTTCAGGACCATAGCAGCTGAGACACGATGGGATCAGGAGGCCTTAGTCTCTGTCTTCTGGAAAGCCTTATCGGACTTGGTGAAGGCCGAACTTGCTTCTCAACCCAGGCCAGGACTTCTGGAGGACCTTATCTCCCAAGCCATTCATATGGATCAGTGACTTCAGGTACGCCGCGCTCAGCGCCAGCAACCCCGGTCTATGCCTTTCCGTGCTCCTTTTTCCAGGTTCTCTTCTACCTCGGGACCCGCCTTCTCCCCGCTGCCAGCTCTGGAAGCTCCGGAGCCGATGCAACTAGGAGTCCAGCGTCCTCGAGTACCCTTACGACAATTGTGCCCAACCAGAGAGTCGTGTTACTATTGCGGATCTTCTGAGCATCTGACCCGTGACTGTCCATCGTCTCCGGGAAACGACCAAACCCAGTGAGTACGAAGGGGCTCTCTCTGGGTGCTAAATCTTCTTCTCCCCTTTCAAGGAGGGAACTTCCAAAGAAATTGACCATTCCCGTTTCCCTCTCTGGTCCTACCTTCCGCACCTCCACTGCAGCATTTATCGATTCCGGCGCAGCAGGGAACTTCATGGACCAGACCTTCTCTGAACAGAATCAGATCCCACTCTCTAAGAAGAGGTCCCCCGTTGCCTTGGTCGGGATTGATAATTGGCCACTCACCCCGGCATATATCTCCTTGGAGACCGGACCCATTACCCTTTCTTCTCACTCCCACAAGGAAACCCTGGACTTTGACGTGATTCATGCTCCTGGTACACCGGTCACACTTGGTCTGCCCTGGTTGCAGAAGCACAATCCGTACATCGATTGGGTATGTCCTATTCCCATTATCTGGAGGTCAAGGTCAGAGGAATCTTCTTCGTCTACGGAACGCCCGCCTCATTTACTAGCTAACACATCCAATCCTAAAAGGGAATTACCCTCCCCTTACGCAGAATTTTTGGATGTTTTTAGCAAAACGCAATCTGAGCTTCTACCCCCTCATTGTTCATACGACTGTCCGATTGACCTGGTACCTGGATACACCTTGACCAAGTCTAAATTCTACCCCCTCTCATTGCCCGAGACGGAAGCCATGGATGAATATATTCGCGAGAACTTGAAGCAGGATTTTTCTTCGTTAAGAAGGAGGGTACTCTCAGACCGTGTATTGATTACCGGGGCCTGAACCACATTATGGTGAAGAATCGTTATCCACTCCCACTCATCTCCGAACTCTTCGATAGACTTCAAGGGGCCAACCTCTTTACCAAACGTGAACTTCGTGGGGCATATAATCTCATCCGCATCCGGGAGAGCGACGAGTGGAAAACTGCCTTCAACATCCGTAGCGGGCACTACGAATATCTTGTGATGCCCTTCGGCTTATGTAACGCACCGGTGGTTTTTCAGGATTTTATCAATGATATCTTGCGGGATGTCCTTAACCGCAGGTAATGTGCCTCTAATCCAGCAGTGTGGTGGTTAACTGCTGGTAGTCAATTAACAAACACCACCTGCCTGATTATATGGCTTAGAAAAGCCTGTCTTTTGAGACAGGAAGAGAGACTCCTTAGCTTACACCGGAGCTGAACTTGGAGACACTTGTCTTGAGCCCTACTAGAAGAAACAGCAGAGCTGCTTTCAAGACACAGGGGAAACTTCTAAACTTGAATGCTGACAAACCCTGAAGAATAGGTAGCAACCAGGGACAGAGAAGATTTTCCCTCCAAACCACAAGGAACAGATAAGACTTTTATTTACAAGACTTTTTATATCTGTTCATTTCATGCTATATGTTTGGGGCTGGGAGACATGCTTATCTAAGGGAGTTGTGAACTGCATAGTATTTCACTAGAAATACTCCCAAGTGAAGAGAAGCTTTGTTTACCCCTTGTTTGGATGGTTTCCTGATGTTAAGGAAAAGGCGCAATAAAAGGCTTATTTAATTTCACTATAATCAGTCTCCCTTGCATACCTCTGTGAGTGTCCGCCTACATATGGTGTCCGAAGTGGGACGAGAGGTGGTCTTTGAAGTTAGAAAGGACCGGAGATTTGTTCTGTGAAAAAATTTTTTATGCTTTTTGCCTACAAACAGTCTGAGCAACTTTAAAAAAAAAAAAAAAAATCTCATGCAGCAGAGATCAGAGTTAAAGGGATACACACCACTGCACTGAAACTTACAAAACCACAGATGGACTCTTTTCCCCAATCCCAAGAGGAGAGAGAGAGAGACTGCTGAAGCAGGTAAAACATTATTTGCCTATCACAATAAAGTGTAATATGGTCATTGAAATAGGGGGTTTGCCTTCCAGCTATAGTCAGGGTTCAAGAAGTGAGTTAGCCCTTGAAAGGGATAGTCGTTTGTTATTTTCAAATGTTTAGCTGAAGCAGTGAATACAGGTGGTGACCCATGAACGGTACTGATTCTGCAAGTAAAGGCTGCCACACCACATAGGACTACCAGTTGTGAATGGATATATGCAGAAAAATGTGAAAATTGATGCAAGACTGTGCTGAAGCAGGGGAATTTTCAGTAAACAAGTGCTGAGGGTAAAATTGCCTACTATAAAAAAGGAATTGCTGAACTGAGTGTAAAGTATCCCAAAGTGTGAAGAGTGAATGTCATAATACCCAAAGTTGAGACTGAACTCAAGCAGAAAACCACATTATTTGGTTGAAGCAGAGAGATTGCATCTAGCAAGTAAATGGTGTAAAGCAAACAGAAGTTTTTACCTAGCAACTACACATCCAGCATACCTAATGAGAGATTACACCTTGCAAGAAAATGGTAAAGCAAATAGACATTTTTACCTAGCAACTGCACATCCTGTATACCTGATGAGAGAAAATGCGTACACAGCACTGCTGATATTGTAAAACTTATCCAAGAAAGAAAAGTCTACAGAGATGCCTGTGAGAGCTACGACCTCTACAAGCAAAATATGCCCACCTGTAGGACTACCACAATTGGGGGTGCTAGCAAATACAGGGGCAACAGCTGCAATAGCACCTCCTGAGGTCAGGAAGAAAATTACACCTGATAGCCTAAAAATGGAGGACAATATGCAGCGTTCCTGTAATGAACCCTACCCCACGGAAGAGTGGCCCTTCCAGTCCAATAAGGAGGAAGACATCTCTTGCGGGGAACCCGAACCGAGTCACACCCACAAAACACCCCAAGAATGGTGGGGGTGCCTGAACTCGGCACGAACAGAAAAGACCGCTCTCTTTGATGACGAATATGATCAACAGGAGACAGAGCGGGAGCAGTGGATAACTGAATATTTCCGTCGGCTATTACAGTTGCAAGGAAAGCCGGGTGGATCCAGTGACACTGCTAAAATTTAAAATGAAGATGGAGACCCCAGTATCCCTGAAGGGACGGTGTCGTCCAAAACAAAAAGGCGAAAAAAGAAAAGCGGTTCTTCATGTACCGTGGAAGGAACAGACACGTCTGCAGATCCTGTGGAGAAAAAGAGGGACCGAGATGCCCTGCAGCCTAGAGAAAATGGAGAATTCGTCCTGCGGATAACCGAATATCCAGAGGGCCCAAGGCAGAAGTCGTGTACCCCAAAGAAGTGTCTGTCCGGTGCCAACAGTGAGGAACCCTCAACCAGTCATCCCAGGGAAGAGGAGCCGGAACCAGTGAATGACAAACCCTTGACCAGCCCTGAAGACGCCCTGAAAATTGCCAGGCGTGACTGTGATCTACTCCGTGAACAATTGAATCAAAAGAAACATGGTTACGCGGAGCTACTGAAAAATAACGTGAAGCTACAAAAAGATGTGCTCACAATTTACTCTTTAGCCTGGACAGAATTGGACGATCTAAAGACTGAGCTAGATACTGCAAATGCTACTATTTCTGCCATGGATGAAAAGCAGAGCCAATCTGATAAAATGGTGACTCAGCTGAAGCGGAAGTATGAGGAGGCACTAAAGCAGATGACAGTCTTTCAGCAAGAGTTCTAAGTCTGATTGAAGCTTTTATTAACCTGTACATTACCAGGAAAAGCACTCTGTAATAGATTTGTCACAATCACACTGCATGCAGGCAAGTTCCCCAAGTTCATTCCATGGCATCTCCAACTATCAGGGGAACTTGCCTGCATGCAGTGTGATTGTGACAAATCTATTACAGAGTGCTTTTCCTGGTAATGTACAGGTTAATAAAAGCTTCAATCAGACTTAGAACTTTTGCAACTCATATTGACAGATTTATTATAAATCATTCTTCCTGGCAATGCACAGGTTATTAAGAATTTATATTAGTGTAGGGACCCTTGAAACGTGGTCTGCCGTGAAGTTTGGCTCAAGGGCTTACAACAATTTGGCCAAAATGTTAAACTAAAAGACCATTTTATTTATTAGTTATTTATACATGTATATTTAGGCACTGTACCGTATATAAGTTTTTCTGGATGTGCACTGAGCTTTGTCTGTGTTTTATGTTATGTCTCTGGTTTTAAAGTGACTGTGATATTGTAAGGAATTGGGGAACACGCCCCCTGCGGCGTGCTCCCTCCTTACCTGCCGCATCTCCGTTCCCGCTCTCCTTATAGAGCATGCACGCACCCGCGGTTCCCTACTTGTACCACGGAGCCCGGCCACCCCCGGTCGCGTCATGCATTCTCTCACGCGTGGCGCGTACACGTGATGGCGTGCACCACCCTCCATCTGCGAGTCAACTTCACGCCCCCTTGTGGCGTATTCTCTACCCATGCCTAGATTCTCTGATGTCTCTCTGTATGGCATGCGCCGTCCTCTAGCTGCGAGTCAAGATTCTCTGTTGATTCTCTGTGTGGCGGGCGCTGCCCTCTTGCCTAGTTTCCCTGTTGTCTCCCTGTATAGCGTGCGCCGCCCTCTAGCTGCGAGTCAAGATTCCCTGTTGATTCTCTGTGTGGCGGGCGCTGCCCTCTAGCTGCGAGCCTACCTTCCAATGCATCGCTACCCCTTAGTCTCTTGGATCGCTCAGAGTTCGATCCTTAAGAGGGGGATACTGTAACGATGCGCGGAACACGCCCCCTGCGGCATGTCCCTTCCTTACCTGTTTACTTCTGATCGCCGCCCTCTAGCTGCGAGTCAAGATCCTGTGTCTTTAAGGATTCTGAAGCAAGCAACACCATCTTGCTTTCTGGCAAACCCTGCCCTCTTCCTCCTGACAGGAAGTAAGCCTCTCTTTGACTTTCTCTGTGCTTTTAGTCTTTTGCTGCCTGCCCTGGTGCCTGCTGGTACTCATCGCATACTGTTCCTGTCTGGACCTCCTTGGGACCTTTACTTATCTCCTGCGGATTCTGGAAGACTGGGACAGTCACTCTTATACAACTGAGGTTAGTTTACCGTCAGTAAACCTGGTACCTGCTTAGTAGGGTTCACCTTGACGTGGTAGCAGGCTTATAATTCCTTGGCCAATGGAGTAGACTAAGAACCCTTATGTTATGTTTAGTTTCGCTGCACCTTGCTGTTTCTGTCACTATGCCTTTAAGAAGTCTGGACGTTCTCCAAGAAGCAATCCTTCTCTGGATGTTACCTTGTGCTCTGGACTCCATGCCCATGTTCCATGTCCTTGGTTTCCGTTTCCAGACTCCTGTGCTGAAGCGGAGTACTCTCATTGTTGACTTCAGCTCCCTGTTTCCTGAGGCCGGCTGCTAGTCTTACGCAGCGGTCTGGTTCCAGACTCCCGTGCTGAAGCGTTGGCTTCCCACTACCCCCGCGTTGGTGCCTGAGAAGGCGCGCACTCCCAACCTGCTGTCAGAGCATGCGCGCACATGCAGCTGGATCACTCGTGTCTCTGAGTAGGCACCGCACCTCCGGACATGTCGCGCATTCTCATGCGCGTGGCGCGGTCACGTGACTACGTGTGTGGAGAGCACAAGCGTGACATTATGCTCGGCCAAACAAACGGACCCCCAGAGGTGGCCCCGCCTTCATCCATGTTCCATGCCATGTTCGTGTCCATGTTCCTAGTTCCTGGTTCCTGTGCCCCTGTATCATTGGGAGATCCTAGTCCCCCCTAGTCTAGTAAGGATCGTTCAGAGTCCGATCCTGAAGGGGGGGATACTGTAAGGAATCGGTCAACACGCCCCCTGTGGCGTGCTCCCTCCTTACCTGCCGCATCTCAGTTCCTGCTCTCCTTTTAGAGCATGCACGCACCTGCGGTTCCCTACTCGTACCACGGAGCCCGGCCACCCCCGGTCGCGTCACGCATTCTCCCACGCGTGGTGCGTACACGTGACGGCGTTCACCACCCTCCAGCTGCGAGTCAACTTCACGCCCCCTTGTGGCGTATTCTCTACCCATGCCTAGTTTCTCTGATGTCTCTCTGTATGGCTGCGTCGTCCTCTAGCTGCGAGTCAAGATTCCCTGTTGATTCTCTGTGTGGCGGGTGCTGCCCTCTTGCCTAGTTTCCCTGTTGTCTCCCTGTATGGCATGCGCCGCCCTCTAGCTGCGAGTCAAGATTCCCTGTTGATTCTCTGTGTGGCGGGCGCTGCCCTCTAGCTGCGAGCCTACCTTCCAATGCATCTCTGCCCCTTAGTCTCTTGGATCGCTCGGAGTTCGATCCTTAAGAGGGGGATACTGTAACGATGTGCGGGACACGCCCCCTGCGGCGTGTCCCTTCCTTACCTGTTTACTTCTGATCGCCGCCCTCTAGCTGCGAGTCAAGATCCTGTGTCTTTAAGGATTCTGAAGTAAGCAACGCCATCTTGCTTTCTGGCAAACCCTGCCCTCTTCCTCCTGACAGGAAGTAAGCCTCTCTTTGACTTTCTCTCTGCTATTAGTCTTTTGCTGCCTGCCCTGGTGCCTGCTGGTACTCATTGCATACTATTCCTGTCTGGACCTCCTTGGGACATTTACTTATCTCCTGCGGATTCTGGAAGACTGGGACAGTCACTCTTATACTACTGAGGTTAGTTTACAGTCGGGTAGTGTAGGTACCTGGCTAGTAGGGTTCACCTTGACATGGTAGCAGGCTTATAATTCCTTGGCCAATGGATTAGACTAAGAACCCTTATGTTATGTTTAGTTTTGCTGCACCTTGCTGTTTCTGTCACTATGCCTTTAAGAAGTCTGGACGTTCTCCAAGAAGCAATCCTTCTCTGGATGTTACCTTGTGCTCTGGACTCCATGCCCATGTTCCATGTTCCTGGTTTCCGTTTCCAGACTCCTGTGCTGAAGCGGAGTACTCTCCTTGTTGACTTCAGCTCCCTGTTTCCTGAGGCCGGCTGCTAGTCTTACGCAGCGGTCCGTTTCCAGACTCCCGTGCTGAAGCGTTGGCTTCCCACTACCCTCGCGTTGGTGCCTGAGAACGCGTGCACTCCCGCTCTGCTGTTAGAGCATGCGCGCACATGCAGCTGGATCACTCGTGTCTCTGAATAGGCACCGCACCTCCGGACGTGTCGCGCATTCTCATGCGCGTGGCATGGTCACGTGACTACGTGCGCTGATCCCAAGCTGCGCAGCAACTTACTCCCTTCGTATCCCCTGCGGCCTCCCCACCTCGCTAACGGGTCCTTTCCCTTTTCCCTGCGCTTGTGTGGAGAGCACAAGCGTGACAGATATACTCCGTGAACAATTGAAACAAAAGAAAGATGGTTACGCGGAGCTACTGAAAAATAACGTGAAGCTACAGGAACATGTGCTCGCAATGTACTCTGCAGCCAGGACAGAATTGGATGATCTCAAGACTGAGCTAGATACAGCAAATGCTACTATTTCCGCCATGGATGAAAAGCAGAGCCAATCTGATAAAATTATGACTAAGATGAAGCGGAAGTATGAGGACTCACTAAAGCAGATGACAGTCTTTCAGCAAGATGTTCACACTCTTCGCGTAGAGCTGAATGCCTCACAACAGGAAGTCAACAATGTCCGGACAGAGGTGGACGTATCTCAGAAAGAGTTTCAGACACTCCGCAGAGCACTGGATGCCTCACATCATGACACCAACAGCTGCCACACAGATCTGGAAGTTTCCAGAAAGGAACTACACAGTCTCACTGAGGAGCTGAAAAAATCTAAAGAAACTATTGTCAATCTTGATACAGATCTCAAAGTCTCTCAGAAGGAGCTTCAGACCCTCAACCTAGAGAAGGAAGTCTCACGCCAGGAGACTGTCATTCTCAAAGCCGATGTGCGTAAATGGAAGCAGGACTGCAAAGAGGCCCTGAATAGTACAGAGACTGAAAAAGGAGAAAATTCAAGATTAAAAAGAGAAAACTTAAAACTGAAAGAAGAAAATTTTCAGTTGACAGACGAAGTCAAGGAAAAGAATGAAAAGCTACATGAGCTTAAGGAAATNNNNACTGACTATAGACTTTGGAAGGTGTTGAGATTTGATTTTGAATCGCAGCACCGACGGCAGAAACCAACTGCAAGTTGGGCGTACGCACCTCAAGAAGGCCGAGGAGAAGCAGCGAACTCGCAGAAGAAAATCTGCAGGCTGTTAAAGAAATTCAAGTGCTGCAGGAAAGTCAGATGACCAGTATGTCCCCCGCACACCATGAGAACTGAAGGCTACCCGAGCGTCCCAAAGCACGCTAGAGGCCAAGCTTAGAACCCAGTGACCGCGCACAAAAGTGAGCCAAGAAGGTCCAGAAAATGAAACAAATAACTGTGGCCCGAGCAAGAAATTCATAGTGCTTCACAATGCAATAAAAATGTGGAAGCAAGCTCAGAGAAAGCAAAGCATGCAGATCATTCCCTGAGAAGAGACTTGCAAGAAACGCACTCAAAAAACAGGGTTGTCTCACGGATGAATTACAGTCTCAAGGACAATTGACCCTGAACTAAGCGTCAGTATCCCACAGCACAAAAACCCATGAAGACAAGGGTACAGTGAGAGCTGGGAATATCTGCTCCTCTGAAAGACAAGGTTGCAAAATTTGAACCACCTAAACAAGCACTAGCAAAACCTTCAGCACCCAGTAGGCAACAAAAAAGGTACACGTGCTTGAATCAAACCTGAAGAACCTTAGCTGATGAAGCGGAAAAGATGGGACATTCTCTGGAAGTGGGTGTGGAATTGCAACTTAATCTAAAAGGGCTGAACTACAACCCCTTGAGTGGGGAAAAGGGCAGAGAGACAGCTTCAGGAGACAGAAAACTCAAAGGCTGTTTGAAACGCTCCTGCACTGCTGCCATCCAGTATGCCCTACAATAAGACGCAGCACCCGAGGCGAGGGAAATCTCATTAACCGCGCACGTAGAAAAAAGACATATACTTGAAAAAGTCCTCCTCGACGCGACTGAGGAGTGCTGATCTCAAGCACCTTCAGGAGGTAGACACGAATACACTGGAGAAAGGGCTCCAATCCCGAAGGACTGAGGGTTTCTTCCTCCTCCCTCTCATTCAAGTCACAGATATATCTAGAATGAGAGTGGAAGGATGGGCTTTGGCCTGGCAAGCCCGAGCTTCCCACAAACAGGGTAGTTATCCCTGTTCCAGGTAAGGTGCCTCTAATCCAGCAGTTTGGTGGTTAACTGCTGGTAGTCAATAACACAACACCTGCTGGGCTTAGAAAAGTTGTCTTTTGAGACAGGAAATGAGACTCCTTAGCTCACACTGAGCTGAACTTGGAGACACTTGTCTGAGCTCCTGCCAGAAGAAAACAGCAGAGCTGCTTTCAAGACACAGGGAAAAACTTCTAAACCTGAATGCTGACAAACCCTGGAGCAACCAGGACAGAGAGATTTTCCTCCAAACCACCAAGGAACAGATAGACTTTTATTTACAAGACTTTTTATATCTGTTCATTCATGCTATATGTTTGGGGATGGAGACATGCTTATCTAAGGGAGTTGTGAACTGCATATATTCACTAGAAAATACTCCCAAGTGAATAGAAGCTTGTTACCCCGTGTTTGGATGGTTTCCTGATGTTTAAGGAAAAGGCGCAATACAGTACCGACACACTTATTGAGTGTGGTCGGTACGCAAGCGGGAAATCTCCCGGCTTGCTAGTGCCGCCCCTCGGCGTGGCCGCGGTCATAGAAGCGGGTCACGCGTCATCGGGAGCGTGCGGCCCCGGATGCACGCGTGTCCAGGGGCCTCCCCGAGGAGCCCTGGTGTCCCGACGACGCGGGACAGCGGCAGGGGGTTCCGGGGACCGGCGGACCCGGCAGCGGTAGGGAGAGCCCCCGATCCGGGAGGGCGCTCTTCCGCTGCTTCGGCGCGCGCCCCGTCACACTCGGGCGCGCGCCATGCTTAACTGCTGCGCACAGAACGGGCAAATGCTCGAATAAACTGTGCCGCAGCAGTTAAAAGGCTTTTTATTTATTATCACTGTAATCAGTCTCCCTTGCATACTCGTGAGCGTCGCCTACAGGTACATTATCTCCAACATGGCTGGCCATGACCCGAGAAACTTAAAGCCGTTAGTGGTATGGCCGCAACCGACTCCCTCAAATCTATCAGCGATTTTTAGGGTTCTCTAAACTATTACCGGAAATTTATCCGCAATTTTTCCACATCATCGCTCCTCATCACCGCACTGATCCAAAAAGGTGTAGATCTTCGTCTTGGTCTCCAGAGGCAGTCAACGGCTTTCAAAGTATGAACACAGCTTTCGTCTCTGCCCATCCTCCGACATCAACATTAATTTTTCATTCACCCTAGAGGTGACGCTTCGGACTGTGGGGACTGGCGCGGATCTATCTCAGAGATTTTCTCCCCAGGACAAACTTCACCTTGCGGGTTTCTTCTCTAAGAAGTTTTCTCCAGCGAGACAAAAGAGCCACTCACGATTCCGCAGACCACAAAACTTGTTGTACATCAGAATGCCCGCCGCCTGGTCCTCGCCAAGCTCACTGGTCGTTTTTTTTTTCTCCAGTTTAATTTTATTCTGTCATACATTCCCGCACCAAAAATGTCAGGCAGATCCTCTCTAGAACAGTACTCTTCTGAAGAGAGACCGAAAAAAGACCACCGAGTCCATCTTCCTAAACAAAGAATCCTCGCTGTCGCTGCTTCAGAATTTTGAGAAAATCATCAAGTCTCAAAAACCCTTCCGACTGGTCTAGAGTTCCGAAGAACACCTTGTAGTAAAGCCCAAGTTCATTCCTGAGATATCTCGATTGGGGACAGCTTCCCGCTCGGCCGACACCTGGATTCAAGAAAAACTTGGATCTCATCCGTCGCACCTTCTGGGGCCAATAGGCCAAATCCATTCTGGAATTTACACGGGCATGTCCGGTATGTGCACGCAATTAAAACTCCTCATCAGAAACCCATGGTCTTCTTTACCTTAACTATTCGGAGCGCCCTTGGTCACAACATATCATGGACTTTATGTTGAATTGCCTAGGTCGAATGGCATGAAACCCTATTCTAGTAGTGGTGATCGGTTTTCCAAGATGGCACTTTCATCCCTCTCAAAGGATTACATCCTCCCCCACCCTAGCCGATCTCTCTCCAAAGAATTTCTCGGATCCATGGCATACCCACATCCTCGTGTCGGATCGTGGCTCTCAATTTTGTTTTCAAATTTTGGAGTATCTTCACAGAAGACTAGGCATTGCTTCCTCATTTTCTTCGGGATTATCACCCCCAAATCTAATGGACAGACCGCGAGGGTTAACCAATCTCTCGAGAAGTATTTGGTGCTTTGTCTCTGATTCACAGTGTGACTGGGCGGAATTATACTTCCCCTGGGCTGAGTATGCCTTTAATTCCCTCCGGAACGAGTCCACTCGTGAGACGCCTTTCTTTATCAATTACAGATCCACCGGCTTCGCCTACCTATTCCTAATATCTCCTCTGGAGTACAGCAGTGGATGAACACATCTACCTCCTAAGGCTCTTGGTCTAAGAATCCAATCGGCAATCAAAAGGCCTCTCTGATGTCCTAAACCCAGGATCGTCATCGCCGAACTGCACCCAACTACAAACCGGGGACAAGTTTGGTTCTATATACCAAGAATATCCATCCAAGACCTGTAGACGACGTTCACAGAGGTACACAATTGGGAGACATTTATAGGTGAAAATTATAATAAGGCTTTATGTGCCTTTCCTTTTCATCAGGAAGTCCATCCAAAACACAGGGGGGGGGGGACAACGCTTTCTATTCACTTGGGAGTATTTCTAGTGAAACACTAGCAATTAATACATCTCCCTTAGTCAAGCATTTCTTCCCAGACCCAAACACCTACCATGAAATAAGTCGATATAGATTCTCTTAGAATGAAAGTCTATCGTTTCTGAGGGAAATCTTTTCAGTTTCTGGTTCAGCTCCCTTCCACAGGGATTCTGTCAATCTTCAGGTTTAGTAGTTTTCCGTGTCTTGAATCAGCTGCTGGCGTTTTCTGGCAGAGCTCAAGACATGGTCAGCTCCAGAGATCTGTGTTCTTGGTGAGTCTCTCCTGGGAGACTCAAGAACCTTGCTTTGTCTCCAAGGTCAGCTCACAAGTGAGGTAAGGAGTCCCTTCCTGTCTCACAGACGGCTTTTGTAAGCAATCTAAATCAGGCAGGTGGTGTTTATTAATTGACTACCGCAGTTAACCACCACACTGCTAGATTATAAAGAACCACATTACTTAACAGGGATTACTTCCCTGTTACAGACCCCTCCCCCAAATTGGCACCTAGGTTTCTGAGTCTTTGCCTATCATGGAGCAGGTAAACCCAGTGTCCTTCTGGCTTCAATACTCAAAGAATGAGAATCCCAAATCGTTCTTTACACTTACCGGTTCTCAGAGCCGTCATCTCCAGTTACCCTCTTTCGGACACACACTCTCTTAAACCAGACCAGTGATTGTAACAGGGCAACAGAGTACGAGGGTCAAGCTTACTAGATTCCCGTCTTTCGAAGAGGTAAAGGTCCACTTCTTTGTCCATTGGAAGGGGTTTGGACCCAAAGAAAAATTCCGTGGGTACCTCTTAAAGACATCCCGCACCCGGACTTCTCAAACGATTCCAAAGAAGTTTCCTCCGCTAAACCTTTTGAGGATCGTCTGAGGCAGATCCTGAGGGGGGGGTTGTGCAGATCGGCGTTCTCCATGCTCCCCACAAGAGCACTCCCCCCCGCAAGGAGCCCTGGACACACAAAACAATTCCTGCCTTACGGCCTCCACGGCTCCCCCCCCCTGCCGCCATCGCGGGATCACTCCTCTCGCCGATTCTCTGACTCAGCACCGGGTGCGCCCACGCCCTGCCGCACACCACACTACACCATCACTGGCTCGGTTACGAGCGCATACATGAGTTACGGACACGCTCAGTCTGCACACTCTTCTTCCAGTCCCCCGGACCTCAGGCTCGCCCCCACACACTGCACGGGCATACTAGGTTACCAACAAGGACTCACCTGGGCTGTTATGCCTGCACCAATCTGCCAGTGTTCACCCTGTAGCTTCTCCTGTCCACCCTCCATTCCTAATGGACCTTCCTGCTTTATCTAGCTCTTCTCTGTCTCCGTCTTTGCTCGACATAGTCTCTGTAGGAAGTACTTCTGGATTCTCTCAGTGTTTTTCACAGTTTCTGACGCAGCTCAAGACGACTCGCCGCGTCTGCTCTCGATCTCGGCACTCCTTGGAACAAAGTCAACTGGTAACCCCTTGAAAACACGGCTTGGACTACGACCTACTCCACTCTCCACTCTGACTTCGGCAAGGAATCCTTCACCTCTCTCTCTACAAGACCGTTACAGCGCAAGTATGTCTACCTTACTACACCTGGCTGGCAACGCTTCATACAACACTCGGACACGCTCCTTTGCTGCGGGTGCGTGTAATACTATACCACTCCACCTTCAGCTCAGGGGACGGGTCTGGTCTGCGGGCAGCACCGGCGTAAACTTATGTAGCACCACAAGACGCAGACCAGACCGACTTCAAAAGTTTCTCTCCAATCTGCTTCAGCAAAACCAGGCCATGGGGGTCAAATTGTGGCACTTACAGCCAGGTTCGCAGTACTCTCAGACAGGGTACAAACACCCGACCACGCAGATGTAAGCCCCACTCCGCAAGCGCAGTTAGCAGCTCAGATGTAAGGATTCCTCCCCCCAAGTCCTTAGGCAGGTGCAACGCAAGATTGTAGGGGTTTCCAAACCAGTATGAGGGGCAGTTTGAAATGGCCCCCCAATCTCAATACTGATCGCAAGAAGGTTAGCCTACATTTATACCTCCTCACTGGCAGCGCCCTGCTTGGGCTTCCCCGGTTGGGAGCGACGTTCTGCCTTACCCAAGTTCCCCGGCATTTAAGTCGCTGTTTCAATGAGTATTCGATTCTCCACGCTCGTCGGGGAGATGGCATCTGTTTCCTCCTCCAGATCACTCAGGGACAGAGAATGGTGACACAGTTTCGCTGTGGAATTCCGGACACTAGCAGCGAGACTAACTGGGGACAAGAGGCTCTCGTCTCCGTATTCTGCAAGGCCTGGCAGATCCCATCAAGGATGAACTCTCTCCGCAATCCATGCCAGAAATTGAGGTCCTCATTGATTTGGCTGTCCGAGTGGATCAAAGTATACACAGGTACGCAGCGCAGCGTCATCGGCACTCGCTTTCATAACTTTCAAGTTCATTCTCCAGTACCCCAGCAACACCCTCTGCTCCCCAAGTCTACCATACCTCTCTGTCTGCACTGGAGTTGCCAGAGCCCAGCAATTGGGGGTACAACGAATCCGCACACCGATACGGCAGTTCGCCACGTCGGGAGTGTCCACTGCTTCCGGAAACGGAACACCCAGTGAGTACAGAGGGGCTCTCTGGTGTAATGTCTCCATACGTCCCTTTCTAAAGGTGAACTCCCTAAGAAACTACATTTCCAGTCTCTCCTGTCAGGCGATAAGTTCAAGACTGCTACCTCCGCTTTCATTGACTCAAGAGCTGGGGGAAACCCTCGGATCTTAATTCGCCATGTTAACCACATACCACTCGTTGAGAAAGAAGGTTCCCATCGCACTCGTCGGTATCGATGGACGTCCTCTTACCGGCCCACATCTCCTTAGAGACGGCTCCCTTGCTTCTGTCCCTCACATCTGCACAAGGAGATCTAGTTAGTTCTCGATCCAATTCACGCTCCTGGATATCCCATCACCCTGGACTTCCTTGGCTACAGCTTAACAATCCGTCATGACTGGACTTCCTACTACTCCCATTCCTGGAGGCCGAGGTCAGACGAGTACCACACTGCTGGCCAAACCTCTGTTCCCGAAGTTATTTACTCTCCGTTTACCATCAATTCCGGGACGTTTTCAAATAGGTACAGTCAGACTCTTGCCACCAACAGGACTTACGATTGTACCGATCGATCTAGTTCCAGGTTTACTCCCTACCCAAACCCAAGACTACCCCTTGTCGTTACCAGAATCTACCCTATGGATGAATATATCCAGGAGAATCTAAGAAGGTTATCGTCACTCCAATCCCCAGCAGGGGCTGAGTTTTTCTTAGTCAAGAAAAAGGACGGGTCATTGAGGCCTTGCATGGACTACACAGGTTGTAAAACACATAACTATTAAAAATCGTTACCCCCTTCCGTCTTATTACCGAACTGTTCGATAAATTACAGGGCCAAGATTTTTTCAAGTTGATCTACGTGGTGCCTATAAACCTGGTGCGCATCAGGAGGGGATGAATGGAAGACCGCCTTCAATACACGTAGTGGACACTACGATATCTGGTAATGCTCTTTCGGCGTATGTGAATGCTCCCGCTGTCTTCCAGGATTTCATCAACGACGTCTTTCGTAAGTACTCAATTTTGTATTGTATACTTGGATGATATCCTGATTTTTTCCAAAGATCTCCAGGATCCATATCGCCACACCTCTACGTCCTTTCCGTCTCCGTGACATCATTTTGACACGCAAACTAGAGAAGTGCACCTTTCATCAGACCTCTACTCCTACTGTTCCTGGGGTACATCATTTCCAATTAGGGTTTATGATGGACTCGCGTAACTCAAGCATTCACTCACTGAATGGCCAAGACCCAAACTCTCCTAAGGCCATACAACGTTTTTTAGGGTTCGCTAATACTATCGTAAGTTTATACTGATTTTCCACCATTGTGGCACCCTTACTGCGCTCACCAAAAAAGGAGCTGATCCTTCTGCTTGGTCATCCGAGGCCATCTCCGCCTTCGAGACACTCAAGGACCTTATATACGCACCTATTCTCCGTCTCCCAACATTGAACTTCCCTTGGTCCTGGAGGTCGACGCTTTATTGCGGCGCTGGTGCCGTTTTTTCTCAGAACGCCCCCAGATACGTTAGATAAGATAAGTTAATCCTGTGCATATTTTTTCCAAGAATTCTCATCTGCCGAGAGGAACTATGACGTGGGTAACAGGGAACTTCTGGCGTGAAGATGGCTCTTCAAGAGAGGGAGACAACCTGCTTGAGGGTCGAAAGAGCCATTTACATTCTCACGGCCAACAAGAACCTTCTTTACATAGAGAACGCTCGACGCCTTGGTCCCACGACAGCCTCGTTGGGCGCTTTTTTTCTCTCGATTCGATTTTCACATTTCCTATATCCCAGGGACCAAGAACGTAAGGCACGCACTCTCCCAATACATTCTTCTGAAGAGAGGCAGAGGAATCTTGGAGACTATCCTCCGCATGAGAGGATCTCGCCACTTCTTCTTTCAAGAATCTTGACAAGATTTGCACTCCCAGAGACGCATTCCCAAGGATTGTCGGTCCCGACAACAAACTCTGCGTACCTTCCAAATTTGTTCCAGAGGTCCTGTATTGGGGTCACTCCTCTAAATCTGCATCATCCAGGTTTTAAGAAGACTACTGATCTCATTCGTCGGAATTTCTGGTGCAAGCGATGTCTCAATATTCTGGAGTTACCCGCGCCTGCCCCAGTGCGCTCAAAGCAAGACTCTCCGTCAAAAGCCTCAGGGTTTCCTGTTACCCCTCCAGTTCCCAGCGCACCTGGTCCCCACATTCGATTGACTCATCGTGGAGTTGCCAGGTCGAGGAATGAAACACTATCTTGGTGTCGGTGGACAGGTTCTCGAAGATGTCCATTTCATTCCACTTAAAGGATCTACCACCTCCCCCCCCTTGCATGATATCTTACTTTACGGAGCAGATTTTCCGGATTCATGGGATCCCTTCGTCCATTGTTTCTGACAGGGTTCCCCGTTGTATCCAAATTTGCGAGCGCTTCATGAAGAGATTGGCACCCTCTTCTTGTCTTTCTCTTCGCCTATCATCCTCAGTCCAATGACAAACGGAGAGCATCAATCAATCCTGGATAAGTACCTGAATGTTTCTAATCCGATTCCAGGATGATTGGCTCAACTCCTCTCTTTGCGAAAGTATTGCCGTCAATTCTGCCAAAACGAGTCCCTGGGAGCGCCCTCTTTATAATCTATGGTCCCTTCCCTATTTTGAACAAATCAATCCCGTGGCATCCGCTTCACTACCACCCAGTATAAAGATTCCCAATGTCTTTCATGTGCCCTCTTAAAACCATTTATCTCCAGTCACTTCTTTCCGGATCAGACTCGTAAACCGGAGCCCATTACGTGTACAAACATAACGAGGAATACGAAGTTCACCCTCCTTTTGATTCTCGCCTATCCGGGTCAGCTCCAGTTCTTGGTGGCAGTGGAGGTCTGTGTTCAAGCGCGTACACGAGTTACGAAGCACCTCAGTCTGCACACTCTTCTTCCCGTCCCCGGACCTCAGGCTCCGCCCCCGCCACTGCACGGGCATACTCAGGTACCAACAAGACTCACCGCACCATCTGCAGTGTCTCCTGTAGCTCTTCCGCCCGCCTCCGTTCTAATTGGACTCTTCCTGCTTTAATCTAGCCCTCTCTGCTCTGCAGTCTTGCTCGACATAGTCTCTGTATGGAAGTACTTTGAATCTCTACAGTGTTTCACAGGTTTCTGACGCACTCGTAAGACCACCCTCTGGCTCTCGAATTCTCGTCACTCTTGGAAACGCTCACCTGGTAACCCTGAACACGCTGACTATGACCTATCTCCACTCTCCACTCCCTGATTCGGGAAGGCATCCTTCCACTCTCTCTCTACAACCGGATACCGGGCAAGTAATTGTCTAACCTAGTACAACCTGCTGGCAACGCTTCATAACCAACTCGGACACCTCCTTTCTGCGGGTGCGTGTATTCCACTTCAATCCACCTTCAGTCAGGAGGGTCTGGTCTGCGGGCAGCAACCGGCGTAACGGAGTACTGTGAGGATTCGATATCGCGGCGTCTACAGCGCAACCCTCCTCACCTTCTTACGCGACTGCGTGGTGCGTCCCCGCTCGCCGACACCAGTCACCTTGCCTGGGCTGCGTGGGGTTCCCCGCCACTACAGCGGTCCGCCTCTGCTCCAAACGCCGCCTCTCCTCATATGCGGCCGCCATTTTCCCGGGCCACGTGGTGAACACCGTGCGCCAGGTGAAGAATTTATTCACTGCTCTGGCTGAAACCCGCCCCCAATGATAAACAGGCTATTTCACCAACTAACGAAATCTCACCTGTCTGCCAATAATGGGATATCTATCCTGGACAGCTCTGCTCTCCTCTGGAGGAAATCTCATACTCTCGCAGGACTTCCTTCACTACAAATTTATGCTATCCGTTTCAACTCGCCCTCTCGCAAGCTAAACAAGCCTACTTTCTTCACTATCAAATGCACAGTTAAAACCCGCCACTGTCTATTCTTTGATACTCTAGCTCAACCCACCCGCAGTGCCTCTCTTCCTCATCTCCGCTCAGGACTTGCTGACTATTTAAAAAGGAAGGTGGAATCCATACGGCAGAACATCCCCTCTGTTTCTTCTCTCCATCCTACACTTCTTCCTAACTCTCCTGCCTTCTTGACTCTTTTTCCACTGTATCAGAGGAGGATGTGTCGCTTGTTGATCGCCCTCTTTCTCCCTCTACCATCTGCCCTCCTGACCCATTCCCTCCCATCTCCTAAAACCTCTGCCTCCACATATATCCCTACGCTCACGCACATTTTTAACTCCTCCCTCCTCTGCTCTGAACCTTTCCATCCTCCTTCAAAATAGCACTCAGAATCCCAGTACTCAAAAACAGCAGCTGACCCTACGTCTTCTAACTATCGGCCTGTCTCCCTCCTGCCTTTTGCTCTAACTAAACGTCTTGTATTCACTCGCTTGCCTCCATTTTCTCAACACCTATTCTCTCTAGACCCCTACAATCTGGCTTCCGTAATGCTCACTCCACGGAAACAGCCCTCACTAAAATAATGAGACGACCCTCCATGCTGTCAAACAGAAGGTCATTAACATCTCTTCTCTATTCTCGACCTCTTCTGCAAACATTTGACAAAACGTGGACCACCCCTTCCTTCATTCTCCATACGCTTGGTTCAGACAAGCTCTATCCTGGATCTATCCTACCTCTCCCATCGTACTTACAGTGTCTCTTCTGCTAATACCTCCTTCCTCCTCTTTGATCTCTCTGTGGGGGTAACCCCAGGGCTCTGTCCTGGGACCTCTTCTCTTTCTCTGTATACACTCTCTCTAGGTGACCTAATAACATCTTTGGGTGTAATTATCACCTCTATGCTGACACACAACAAATATATTCTCAACACCCGACCTGACACTACTGTAACAAACCAAAGTTTCTGAATGGCCTCTGCATAATCATCCTGGATGGCCCTCCGCCGCTTAAACTCAACATGGCAAAACAGAGCTCCTCATACTTCCTCCCAAACTGGCCCTACTACCTGTCTTCCACATTACTGTTGGAACCTACGATCATTTCACCGTAGCCCAACGCACGCTGCTTGGGTCCACTCGATCCTCTCTTCAACATTTGCCCCTCACATTCAAAACATTTCTAAAACGTTGCTTTTTCTCCTCCGCCAATATACAAACAAGATACGCCCTTTCCGGTTGCTCAATGCTAAAACTGACTCAGGCCCTCATTCCTTCCCGTCTTGTATTACTGTAACCTCCTGCTGTCCGCCTTCCTGCCTCTCACCTGGTCTCCCCTACAATCTATCCTTAAAGCTGCTGCCAAAATCACTCTACTCTTTCCTAGATTGTCTCAGCATCTCCCCTCATGAAATCCCTTCTCTGGCTTCCGATCAAATCCGCATCTCACACTCCATTCTCTCCTCACTTTTAAGCTTACACTCTTCTTCGCCCCTCCTACATCTCAGCCCTAATTTCTCGTTATGCACCATCCAGATCTTGCGTTTTCTCAAGGATGTCTCTTTGTCTTTTTCTACCCCCTTGTACTAAAGCCCTCTCCCGCCTTAAACATTTTCATTGATGCCCCTCACCTCTGGATGCCTTCCCTAGTACCCCCACTAGCACCCTCTCTATCCAAAAACCTTAAGACCCACTTAAGACACACTGCTTAAAGAAGCATATGAATAACACTGTGGCTATTTGAACCAATATACTAAAGCTGCCCCTGCAGACGCACTTACCAGTAACTCCCTCCTATCTGTCTCGTACGTTCTCCCTACCTACCAATTGACTGTAAGACTCCTCGGAGCAGGGACTCCTCTCCTTAATGTCTAAAGCACTTATTCCATATCGTTATTTAATTATCGTTGTTATTTATGGGATACACATGTATACTACTGTGAAGCGCTATGTACATTAATGGCGCTATAAAATAAAGACAACATAAACAATACAATACCTGTTAGGCAGGTCATTTACGCGCGATTACAGATCATGCACCCCTACAGGGAGCTAGAAATAAAACAAAGAAATGACTCAGAGGACCCTGGTTTCTCTCTGTCTTACAACCTTACAACTTCACAGGTCCAGCATCGGCCAGGACATTGCCGGTAATGCGATTAAGACTTTTCTGGGCACGTCAGGTGCACGGGCCGCTCCACCGGGTAAACGTTTACGCTGGGGGGATGGAGGGGGATATGGACAGAGTCATTGACTCGCCCTGTATACATTCGTAGTGAGATGGCATTATGGCCTGCTTATCCACGTGAAGAGGAGTTAACACAACATTGAAACAAGCTTTCGTCTCTGCTCCCATCCTCCGACATCCGAACATTAATTTTTCATTCACCCTAGAGGTTGACGCTTCGGACTGTGGGGCTGGCGCGGATCTATCTCAGAGATTTTCTCCCCAGGACAAACTTCACCCTTGCGGGTTCTTCTCTAAGAAGTTTTCTCCAGCGAGACAAAAGAGCCACTCACGATCCTCACGGACCACAAAAACCTGTTGTACATCGAGAATGCCCGCCGCCTAGGTCCTCGCCAAGCTCACTGGTCGTTATTTTTCTCCAGGTTTAATTTTATTCTGTCATACATTCCCGGCACCAAAAATGTCAAGGCAGATGCCCTCTCTAGACAGTACTCTTCTGAAGAGAGACCGAAAAAGACCACCGAGTCCATCATTCCTAAACAAAGAATCCTCGCTGTCGCTGCGTTCAAGAATTTTGAGAAAATCATCAAGTCTCAAAAACACCTTCCGACTGGTCTAGAGGTTCCGAAGAACACCTTGTACGTAAAGCCCAAGTTCATTCCTGAGATACTCGATTGGGGACATGCTTCCCGCTCGGCAGGACATCCTGGATTCAAGAAAAACTTTGGATCTCATCCGTCGCACCTTCTGGTGGCCCAATATGGCCAAATCCATTCTGGAATTTACACGGGCCTGTCCGGTATGTGCACGCAATAAAACTCCTCATCAGAAACCCCATGGTCTTCTTTTACCTTTACCTATTCCGGAGCGCCCCTGGTCACACATATCCATGGACTTTATTGTTGAATTGCCTAGGTCGAATGGCATGAACACTATTCTAGTAGTGGTGGATCGGTTTTCCAAGATGGCACATTTCATCCCTCTCAAAGGATTACCATCCTCACCCACCCTAGCCGATATCTTCTCCAAAGAAATTTTTCGGATCCATGGCATACCCACATCCATCGTGTCGGATCGTGGCTCTCAATTTTGTTTCCAAATTTTGGAGTATCTTCACCAGAAGACTAGGCATTGCTTCCTCATTTTCTTCGGGATATCACCCCCAAATCTAATGGACAGACCGAGAGGGTTAACCAATCTCTCGAGAAGTATTTAAGGTGCTTTGTCTCTGATTCACAGGATGACTGGGCGGAATTACTTCCCTGGGCTGAGTATGCCTTTAATTCCTCCAGGAACGAGTCCACTCGTGAGACGCCTTTCTTTATCAATTACAGATTCCACCCGGCTCGCCTACCTATTTCTAATATCTCCTCTGGAGTACCAGCCGTGGATGAACACATCTCCCTCCTACAGGACTCTTGGTCTAGAATCCAATCGGCAATTCAAAAGGCCTCTCTGATGCCTAAAACCCAGGCTGATCGTCATCGCCGACCTGCACCCAACTACAAACCCGGGGACAAGGTTTGGTTATATACCAAGAATATCCATCTCAAGACCCTGTAGACGGACGTTCACAGAGGTACACAATTGGAGACATTTATAAGGTGAAATTATAATAAGGCTTTATTGTGCCTTTTCCTTTTCATCAGGAAATCCATCCAAACACAGGGGGGGGGGGGACAACGCTTCTATTCACTTGGGAGTATTTCTAGTGAAACACTATGCAATTAATTCACATCTCCCTTAGTCAAGCATTTCTCCCAGCCCCAAACACATACCATGAAATAAGCAGATATAAGAAGTCTCTTAAGAATGAAAGTCTTATCTGTTTCTTGGAGGGAAAATCTTCTCAGTTCCTGGTTCAGCTCCCTTCCCACAGGGTGTGTCAGCTTCAGGTTTAGTAGTTTTCCCTGTGTCTTGAAACTGCACAATATTATTAAAATACAGAAATGCTGCTTCGTTACCATAGCACATAGCCGCTAAGGTAAGGAACGAGTGTTTATTTATATATGTGTTTTATTCATACTGTACATGTGCAGAGGGTCTCCGGAGCAGAAACGTTTTTGTTTTAGGTCCGGGGACCCCCTGCTTCCCGAGATACAGGCCCCTTTAGGGGGTGCCGGTATCCCTCTGCTTGGTTTATATGTCGCGGTCACGTGATCGAGACCTTGAAATGCAGAGGGATACCGGCACCTCATAAAGGGGGCTGTATCTCGGGAAGCAGGGGGTCCCCGGACCTGAAACCAACGCGGTTCAGCTCCGGAGACCCCCTTCACATCTACACTATGAATAAAAATGTATTTTAAATAATTTTTAATGTGCCGATGTTTGCGCAGAGAGAGCAGCGGTTCTCTTGCTGCAAACACATCTCACCAGGGGACGGCCTATAGTATCATTGATGTGCATATACAGTACTGTATGTGTATGTTATGGGTTATAGGGGTTGTTGTTATACAGTATATACTGTATATATACAGTATATACTGCATTACAATTCATGAATTTCTCGGCTTCAAAGACAACAGCTCGCAAACGCCCCCATGCGTTTTTACACGGCATTGCAGTATTGCAGCCAGCGGGAATAAAATGCTTAAATCACAGCCGCGATATAACGCTATATACCCCGGGAGAAAACGATACAAAACAGCACATCCCCGGGATATTCCGAAATTCGCGGAGCTAGCCAAGTAAGAAAAAAGTTGGTCGGTAGTATACAAATTACAATTATTGCTACTGTTTAAGATTTTTAATGGTTCACTCTAATAGTAAAATGGCAAATTTAAAAATAAAGAATAGTATCTTTATTACAGTAAAAATTACTAAAATCCTTACTAATTCTAATTGCTATCCTTGTAGTCCAACCAGGCAGTATATATGAAATAAATGAGAACAAAGTTAGCAAGCACATAATATACTTTCGGAGAATATCTTAAAAAGGCTACATATTAAAATTTTAAAATAGTGAGAAAAACTGCAGAAGTCCACTATCATTTCGAGTGATGTATCATGGTCCAAAAGCGTAAAAAGTAATGAAAAAGCAGAATGATTTTTGGGACAGTATACAGATACCAGCCAGTAATCTAATTATTTGAAAAATTAAAATTTTTATAATATTGGTTGTTGAGAAAAGTATTAGTAATTGCTTTTTGAATATATAAGATCTCCAGTGATATTCATTGAGAGCAACTACATACTTTAGTGGATCCGAAATGTATCAAACGTACATGTAACAGAAAAAAGCATATACAACAGCAATGAAACATGGTACATTCACCGATCTTAACATCACTGGTTTCACAACTCATTACAACCGTCAGTAAAGAAAAATGTATTGCAAATTAAAATGAAATAAAGTATAATCACACTAAGTAAGCTCCCAACTCAAAATCAGCATTTAGACCTGATGGGATCAGAGTCTTTAATTTATATATCCAGTGTGTTTCTCTCTTTCTTAATCCTGTCTCCCTGTTACCGCCTGTAGACGGACGTTCACAGAGGTACACAATTGGAGACTTTTATAAGGTGAAATTTTAATAAGGCTTTATTGTGCCTTTTCCTTTTCATCAGGAAATCCATCCAAACACAGGGGGTGGGGGGGGGGGGGACAACGCTTCTATTCACTTGGGAGTATTTCTAGTGAAACACTATGCAATTAATTCACATCTCCCTTAGTCAAGTCTTTCTCCCAGCCCCAAACACATAGCATGAAATAAGCAGATATAAGAAGTCTCTTAAGAATGAAAGTTTTATCTGTTTCTTGGAGGGAAAATCTTCTCAGTTCCTGGTTCAGCTCCCTTCCCTCAGGGTGTGTCAGCTTCAGGTTTAGTAGTTTTCCCTGTGTCTTGAAATCAGCTCTGCTGTGTCTTCTGGCAGAGCTCAAGACATGGTCAGCTCCAGAGATCTGTGTTCTCTTGGTCAGTCTCTCCTGGGAGACTCAAGAACCCCTGCTCTGTCTCCAAAGGTCAGCTCACAAGTGAGCTAATGAGTCACTTTTTGTCTCAACAGACAGGCTTTTGTAAGCAATCTAAATCAGGCAGGTGGTGTTTATTAATTGACTAACAGCAGTTAACCACCACACTGCTAGATTAAAGGCACATTACTTGAACAGGGATTACTCCCCTGTTACACCGCCCCTCCAGTGTAATTTTACGTGTTCAATCCCTTTATATAATATTCAGGAATACCTAATGGAAAACAAAATTATTAGTAATAATCAGCATGGATTTATGAAGGATAGATCTTGCCAAATTAACCTTATTTGTTTCTTTGAGGAGGTAAGTAGGAATTTAGACCAGGGTAATGCAGTTGGTGTGGTCTACTTAGATTTTTCAAAGGCTTTTGATACGGTTTCACACAAGAGGTTGGTGTACAAAATAAAGAAAATTGGACTCAGTAATAATATATGCACCTGGATTGAAAACTGGTTAAAGGACAGACAACAGAAGATCTGTGTTCTCTTGGTGAGTCTCTCCTGGGAGACTCAAGAACCTTTGCTTTGTCTCCAAAGGTCAGCTCACAAGTGAGGTAAGGAGTCCCTTCCTGTCTCACAAGACAGGCTTTTGTAAGCAATCTAAATCAGGCAGGTGGTGTTTATTAATTGACTACCAGCAGTTAACCACCACACTGCTAGATTAAAGGCACATTACTTGAACAGGGATTACTTCCCTGTTACAGACCCCTTCCCCCAAATTGGCACCTAGGTTTCTGAGTCTTTTTCCTATCATGGAGCAGGTAAACCCAGTGTCCTTCTGGCTTCAATTACCTCAAAGAATGAGAATCCCAAATGTCTTTTACACTTCGGTTCTCAAGCCGTTCATCTCCAGTACCCTCTTTCCGGACCACACTCTCTTAAACCAGACCCAGTGATTGTACAGGGCAACGAAGAGTACGAGGTACAAGCTTTACTAGATTCCCGTCTTTCGAGAGGTAAGGTCCACTTCTTTGTCCATTGGAAGGGGTTTGGACCCAAAGAAAAGTCGTGGGTACCTCTTAAAGACATCCACGCACCCGGACTTCTCAAACGATTCCAAAAGAAGTTTCCGTCTAAACCTTTTGAGGATCGTCCTGAGGCCGATCCTGAGGGGGGGTTGTCAGGAATCGGCGTTCTCCATGCTCCCCACACAGAGCACTCCCCCCCGCAGGGAGCCCCTGGACACACAAAACAATCCTGCCTTACCGGCCTCCAGGCCGAGGTCAGACGAGACTCATCAACTGCTGGCCAATACCTCTGTTCCCGAAGTTATTCTACTCTCCGTTTACCATCAATTCCGGGACGTTTTCAATAAGGTACAGTCAGACCTCTTGCCACCACACAGGACTTACGATTGTCCGATCGATCTAGTTCCAGGTTACTCCCTACCCAAGCCCAAGACCTACCCCTTGTCGTTACCAGAATCTCACGCTATGGATGAATATATCCAGGAGAATCTCAAGAAAGGTTTTATTCGTCACTCCAATTCCCCAGCAGGGGCTGAGTTTTTCTTCGTCAAGAAAAAGGACGGGTCATTGAGGCCTTGCATGGACTACAAGGGTTTGAACCACATAACTATTAAAAATCGTTACCCCCTTCCGCTTATTACCGAACTGTTCGATAAATTACAGGGGGCCAAGATTTTTTCCAAGTTGGATCTACGTGGTGCCTATAACCTGGTGCGCATCAGGAAGGGGGATGAATGGAAGACGGCCTTCAATACACGTAGTGGACACTACGAATATCTGGTAATGCCTTTCGGCTTATGTAATGCTCCCGCTGTCTTCCAGGATTTCATCAACGACGTCTTTCGTAAGGTACTCAATATTTTTGTTATTGTATACTTGGATGATATCCTGATTTTTTCCAAAGATCTCCAGGACCATATACGCCACACCTCCTACGTCCTTTCCCGTCTCCGTGAACATCATTTGTACGCCAAACTAGAGAAGTGCACCTTTCATCAGACCTCTACTCCGTTCCTGGGGTACATCATTTCCAATTAGGGGTTTATGATGGACTCCGGTAAACTTCAAGCAGTCACTGAATGGCCAAGACCCAACTCTCTCAAGGCCATACAACGTTTTTTAGGGTTCGCTAATTACTATCGTAAGTTTATACTGAGTTTTTCCACCATTGTGGCACCCCTTACTGCGCTCACCAAAAAAGGAGCTGATCCTTCTGCTTGGTCATCCGAGGCCATCTCCGCCTTCGAGACACTCAAGGAAGCCTTTATATCCGCACCTATTCTCCGTCATCCCAACATTGAACTTCCCTTGGTCCTGGAGGTCGACGCTTCTGATTGCGGCGCTGGTGCCGTTTTTTCTCAGAACGCCCCCAAGATACGTTAGATAAGATAAGTTACATCCCTGTGCATATTTTTCCAAGAAATTCTCATCTGCCGAGAGGAACTATGACGTGGGTAACAGGGAACTTCTGGCCGTGAAGATGGCTCTTCAAGAGTGGAGACACCTGCTGGAGGGGTCGAAAGAGCCATTTACTATTCTCACGGACCACAAGATCATGCACCCCTACAGTGGATGCATAGAAATAAAGAAAAGAACTCTAGAGTTACCCGCTGGTTTCTGTCTTTACAACCTTTCAACTTCACAGTCCAGCATCGGCCAGGCATACTGCACGGTAATGCGGATACACTTTCTAGGGTGCACAGTCTCGGTGCACGGGCCGCTCCACTCGGTAACGTTACGCTGGGGAGGGGGATATGTGACAGAGTCATTGACTCTGTATACATTAGTAGGAGATGGCAGTATGCCTGCTTTCCAGTAGAAGAGGAGTTAACCCAGCTGTTTAAGCAGTCCACAGGTGATCCTAATAAAGCCAGCTTACCTGCTTAAAACAGGAAAAGGAAAAGCCAGCTGAGCACACTGCCTTTATTAATACGCTGATTAAGTCCACAGATGATCCTAATAAAGAGTGCTCACCTGCTTTAAAACTGGAAAAGGAAAAGCCTCTGGGACGGCAGTCTCTCTCAGACATTGAGAGAGGACAGAGGAGAGCTGACAGACACAGGCTGCTCATTTTGATCCTGTCTTGACAGGAATAAAGCTCCCAGGTAAGGAGCCAACTGGTGTTAGTGAACATTGTTGGTCTGGTCTAGGTAAGCTAGCCAGCCAGGTAGACAGGCTGCACTTTTGTTTAGTTAGTTCCCCGAACGTGGATAGGATTTTGTTTATGTTCATTTTACTTAAAGGGGCAGAGCACTCATTGTTTTGTTATACTTTATGGACAAATAAAACCACCAGCATATGATTTTACTAGAAGAATCGTGTTGTCTCCTCACTCAACCATCCTGCCACACTACCAATACTAGAGCCTATTAATAATCTAATTCTGTGATTATATTAATACATGAAGGCACATGTCTCTACAAAAGCTCTCTCAAGTGTCGCCCCTGCACCACAGTGGGGCCCCATATGTGGCCCCCAACTCCAGCGGGGGCCCAAGTGTAGCCCCCCGCCCTATTGCGTACAGCGATAGCTGTTATTATTTATGTCAATGGCAGAAACCTTGATGGTAAAGGTTACAAAAAGTTTGTAATGGTTTTGTAAATAGCCAAATTAAACATTACATGTTAGCCATTTTCACAAAGGGAACCTACATTGTGCCACCATGCTTATGTTCAGGCCCGCCAACAGGGGGGTCCCTGCACGAAAGTGCCAGTGTTTAAAAAAAAAAAAATGCTATCCCTGTGCGCATGCGCACCTCAGATGTCTCGGCGCGCATGCGCAGGGTGTCCGGCCTTTTCCTCCCACCCCGAGCTGCAGCAGCCACGTGGACCCGCTCCCAACATGGGACAGAGGGGAACACCGTGGCAGCCCAACCCAGCTCGCCCTGTTGCCAGCCTCCTGACCCGGGCAGCAGCAGCAGGGACCAGAAGCGCGGGGGGGGGGGGGAGAACAACTAGATGCTTGCCGGGGGAGACTGGGGGACTGGATGCTGTCGTGGGGGAACAGGACTAGATGCTGCTGGGGGGACGGGACTAGAGATGCTGGGGGGAAGGTGCCGGGCGGGGGGAACTAGATGGCTGCGGGAAGGACTGGGGGGGCTAGATGCTGCTGAGAAATGGGAGGGGAACTAGATGGGGCCAGGGATAGGGGGGGAAACTAGATGCTGCCGCAGGGACAGGGCGGGGGAAACTAGATGCTGTCAGGGGGGGGTGTAGAGGATTTTTTTACTTACGATAAATTAATTTCTCCTTGTCTCTCCATGACAGTGCTTCACCGTAAGGTAATAGGTCACTCCCAGCTTGAGGTGCAGTAGTATTATGTTATTGGGAAACTAGATGCTGTTGGGGGGAATCAGCCCGCCAGTCTCGGCCCACCCCCATCCTACCTCCCACGCCCCCGAAACTACCTCCCACCCCGGGCAGCAAGCGCGGGGATCGGGGGCAGGGGGGGAAGCGAGGCAAGGAAGCAGCACCCACCCGGTCAAGGTCAGTCACCCACCCAGGCAGTCAGTCAGTCACCAACCCACCCAGGCAGTCAGTCAAGGGCAGTCAGTCACCCACCCACGTAGTCACCCACACAGGCAGTCAAAGGGCAGTCACCCAGGCATTCAGTCACCCACCCAGGGAGTCAGTCAGTCACCCACTGTAACGGATCGGGGGACACGCGCCTCTCAGCGTGTCCCCGTCACCTCAGGCCCCACTGCGGCTAGCTGCCCCGGTTCCCCGCTCCCTCAGTCTCTCACCTCCTCTGTGGCGCACGCCGAACGCCCAGGCACTTGATCAGGGCGCACGCACGGCAGCCTTACAGAAGGCGCGCGCACCCGATCATTTTACCAGCCCTTTCGCACTGCTGGCTCCGCCCCCCGTCGGCTGCTGGCAGGTGATTGCTTTGGATTACACTCGTCTCCTCCCCTGCTCACCTGGACCTATCCCTGCAAGTAACCAGACAAACCTCTGCTCCACCCCTTGATCCTATTGGCTCTCCTTCCTTTATAACCCTACTCTGCCCTCTCCTTCCTTGCTCTGCATAGCTTTTCTGTAGCTCCTGTGTCTATGCCCAGCTCTGTTACCTGTTTCAGCTCCGGTTCCTGTCCCTGCCCATTTGGATTACTTTGGATTGATCTTGGCTCTGTTTGACTATATGTACCTCGCAACCCCTGGACTCTGCTTTGGACCTCACTACGCAGCTTTCTCCTGCCCCTGACTCCTGGACATTTACCCTCCGTCTTCTGTCACCCAGGACTCAACAAGTATAACGTTATCCCTTTCTCTCCAGACCCGTCAACGCAACTTACCACACTCCGGGCACGCCCTCACTGCTGTGGGTACCCTTACCCACCTCAGTATTGGGGACTGGCCAGGTCTGCGGGCATACATGCGTTACACCCACCCATCCAGTCACCGACCCACCCAGTCAGTCACTCACCCAGGCAGCCACTCACCCACCCAGGGAGTCAGACAGTCACCCACCCACGCAGTCAGTCTGTCACCCACCCAGGCAGCCAGTCACCCACATAG